>JAJOOR010024980.1:0-47243 GCA_036250505.1 Solanum acaule | reverse complement strand
ACCATTCGTACATAGCTATCTAGGTGGATCCACTAAGCTAGAGTCCTATGTGGGCACATAGTTAAGGGTCAAGGAGATTGCTTCTAGAAACCCTAACTTACTAAACGTGGAGGTTTCCATCTCATGAGACAACACATACCGTGGGTAATTCGGACTTGCTAAACGTGAGGAAACCCATGTGGGGAGCCAGACTTACTAAATGTGAGACCCCCATCTCATTTACATGCCCTTTTGGTTCTAAGCATCTAATTCCCTTTTGTAATCATCTTTAGTCATCACATAAGTTCACATTAGCCTTTACTAAACTCTTATGTAGACATCTTACCATAATAGCTCGTATGTGTTCATAAGTGAGTAACAATCCTTTCACCTTAGAAACACTTTGTAAGTGAGTAAACCTTTCACTTTACATTACATTATAATCATGAGAACTACCTTTCAATCATATAACAATCATATCATAACATACATACATACTTCATAGCTAATTCATGTGTAGAGGGTTAAGGATGAGGAAACTAGGTCATCAATACCACAACAACATATTAGGTATAGCATCATTACAATCTACGTAATTCACCTTTGATCAAGAACCTTCATCATGTGAGAATGACCTATCACATTATCATACCATGCATTAGAAATAGCTTCATTCATTCATGTGTGTGTGTACATGTGTGAGAAAGCCTTTCAAGAGACTCACATTCATTACATTAGAAATAGCTTCATTCATTCATGTGTGTGTGTACATGTGTGAGAAATCCTTTCACATAAAACACATTTACTCATAGCATGTTCATATTGTGTTAACAAGAATTACCTTCAATTCAACATAACAACAATAATACCAACATCTCACAACATTCATACTTGCATTGCATCTCTTCATAACATGCTCAATTACCAACTAGGGTTATAGGGAAGAGGGAATCATCATCCAACTTCATCACACATGAATTAAGCAAGTACATTCAACAATACATAAAGAATCACATTGATATATATCATCTCCTCATATCCTTGAAGGCCCCATTCAAGACTTAACCCTAATTCCATAGTAATAATACATAATTTAGGGTAATATCATCATACAAACATGAATTACGTAGCATCACATTCAATTCATAACCTTCAATCACTATTCATACAAACTAGGGTTAGAATTGGAGAAAGAAGGGGAAACATGGGTCTCGTGGGGGATTCTTCAAAAATCACCAACACTACATGAATTCATCCATAATTGTTCATATATCATCAATCAAAATCAGTTTATAATAACAATTCAACATTTAGAAAGAAGACCCACGTTTTTGGATTGAAATCTACAATTTGGAGGACTTTGAAAACCATCATTGGAAGGACCTCTTGGGGAAAGGGATCCCAAGAGTGAAGAGCAACCATACCTTAGTTAAACCCTATGAATTTCGTGTGAAACCTCCCATCTACAAGCCCTTGCTAAGCTCCTTCCAAGTTCTTCAATGGAGTCTTGAGTTGAGAGAGAGAATTTTGGGAGGGAAAACATTTGAGTTATGTTTTGGGATCTTGACTTGTGGTGAATTAATGGATTAGTTTAGGGTCCTATAAGCTTATATAGTCCATTAATTAACCACCTAACCGACCTCCCTTGACCCCTACTTAATAACTAATTAAAACACTAACCCCCAACTTAACTAAAAACTTCATAAAACTGGCAGCATCTACGCCCTCCACCTACGGACCGTAGGTGGAGTCACGGACCGTTGTTTGGCCTTCGTAATTCTGACAGTGCTTCACTATTTTGACCATAATTGTTTACTCCGAGATCAGAATTGGGAAAACTCGGTGGCGTTGGAAAGAGGACTTAGAGACCTTTCAATGGATAGGTAGTGGCCCACCTAATTCAGTTTGAGCTATGAGATATGACCATTTAAAGATGACCCTCACTCCTAACTTAAAACTAAAAACTCTTATTAGGGGACTGTTTTGAGGGTCTTGGTTCTAAATGATTTCATGACTTAGCTTAAGGTCTTGCTAGCCTATTAAGGTGATTAATCCACTAACTAACAAACCCCATAAGAACTAAATTAACTAACCAACTTAACTCCAAATCACTAACCTGCACCTAGAGGGCTGGAAATTGGCAGCACCTACGGCCACCTACCTATGGACCATAAGTGGAGTTATGGCCCGTGCTGTTCTCTCATCATTTGATTCAGAGAAGGGGATTGGGGAGTTCTTGGTGGGGAGACTAAGTCTCAACCCACGAGACCTACCTATGGGGCGTAGGTCAAGTGACGGCCCGTCACTGCCCTTCGTAGGTCAAGCTGTTTTAGACAGCTTTTGGCCAAAGGTTGGATCCTCCTCAAGGACCCCTTGGGTTGTCCTTGGGGGGTCGTACCCGGTCGTTTGGACCCTAAACATGTCCATCTATGAATAAGAGTCACTCCTGTGGGTTTTAGACCTCAAACAACACACCAAGCACCACGACAAGACACTATCACCAAAGACTAGTTTCCGGACGTCATGGTCGTTTCTTGACGTTTGACCTCTAAAGTCACCAAACTAACTTCAATAGCCATTATTCATCATTTAAACTTGTTTCCAACCATAAACTAACATGTGAGGCCCTAGGTCAACCTACTATATTCAGTCAAGCCTTAGCTAGGTCTTACTAGTTTCGTGCGGGGTGTTACAGGATATGACTACTTGAAGGGCTCATGCTACAAGGAGCGAGGGAGAAAATATTGGTTGTGATGCCAATTATGGCTATGAGACTAGATAGAACTTGATATGCTAGGATTAGATGTCATCCTTAGGATGGATTGGTAGTATAATTGTTATTCTCCTATGTTATTGTAGAACCCATATAGTCAAATTGTTAGTTCTCAAATGAGCCTATCTGAGAGTGGAAGGGGGGAAAGTCTATGCCATAAGTTTTGATTATGTTTTGTCTTAAAGATGACTTTGAGGGTTGTATGAACCACCTAGTCGGGTGAGGAATAATAATCAAGTGTCTACCAACTTCAAAGAGTTAGTTATCTTTTAAGATTGATCTTAAGTATAGTCAGTTTGCGTAGGGTGTTTAGATAATACCTAGATATGATTGGTAGGTAGATCCCACCAAAGGTGATGATATAGGTTGAAATGGATTAGAATTGTCTTAATCCGACCTTAGTATAATTGAAAGATACTTGAGGGTAAGTGTTTGCCGGTAGAGAAGGTTGCTTTAGTTAGGCTGAGAGTGGCCACAAGATGAGAGATTGTCCAAAGGCAAAGGCTATGAGAAGAGAGGATAAACAAGTTCCTCCTAACTGTTTCGGTATGTGCTTTATGCTTTATTAGATTTTGGTGTGCTTGTCTTTTGTGGCTTGATATGCTAGACTTTGATGTTGTCTTGAGTATGAGTGGGCTACATTTTTTTCATGTGTTGTTGATGGTAGAACCCTACTTGGTCATTTCATGTTTTGGGTATGTTGATAGATGTGATAAATAGGGTTCTTTAGAAATGCTTAGATGTGGTGAGTGAATAGACTCCTCTAAAAAGGGTAGAAATGTAATTCACTATGGTTTAGAATTATCTTGTGTGACAGATGTAAAAACTTAGTGATGACTTGCTCCGACCTTAGAATTGAAAGAAATGAGGCTTAGAAGAGTCCGTATAGGTTTACCTCTAAGGGGGAGATGATGTGCTTAAATAGCAAGGTCGTTGAGTGTTTTTGATGTTTATGATTTAGGATGGCTAGAAATTCTCACCTTGAGAGGTGTACTGAGTTGGGAAGATAAGTCCCGATTTTGTAGGCTCATGTGAGATATTTAATGGAGTTAGTGAGGTTAGTTCTGAACTAGAGTTGCTTATTGAGTGGCACCGGTGTATCCGGTTTTCCATGTCTCTAGAATATAGAAGGGTGTTGGAGATTCGACATTCACAAATCCCTTGAGAAGGGTTGAGAGTTAATGAGAACTTCTCTAATTTGGAAATGTCGGTAGGGATCTTAGACCGGCAAGTTAAGAAATAGAAGAGTAAGGAAGTTGCTTCCATGAATGTTTCAAGGAGTGGTCTTTTAGTGAGGGTTTTAGGTTAGGGTGCTACTTGGGAGGCCAAGGGCCAATAAGAAGTCTTGATATCCTTATCATTTTTCTTTGTGTTCCTCCTTTAGCATTAAGATGATGAGTTCCTCATGATTTGTCGTTTATGTGAAGTCATGTGTATTTTTTATGTTTCCTTGATTTCCTTATGTTATGCATGTTCATGAAAAGTTATGTCCTGAAAGAAAATAAAGTTGCAGGATTAATTTTCCTCGTGTTGAAGTGCGTTGAGTAAGAGTTGCCTATGTGCTTCGTGACAAGAAATGATGAACATGCTTTAGTATGCTTTTGACAGTAAGATGCATATTGGCTCCATGATAATGTGTTGAGCATGATTTTAGTTCGTAGATGGTGGTTCCTCCTTAAATATGACTAGTTATGAGTATTTCACGCATTTTGGGTTGTTAGATGAAGTTCCTACTTCTTTGAATTGCATTAAGTATGTTTATCTTGGAGTTGAAGTTTTCCTCCTTGGAATGGTGCATTGTTTCGATGTTGCATGCATCATGAGCTGCTAGTCAAGAGTTGTTTCCTTAAGAGGTGTTTAGAATCGTCATTAGAGGGATGAATACTCCCAAGGCGGAGATATAGTAAAACCCCTGAAGTTAGTAGGCTACACTAGAGCTAAACGTGAGGGTTAACGTCAACGAAGAATGGAACGAGCCAAGGAAAACTGGCAAGGGCCAAGGCATGGGGGCAAAGGCTGCCTAAAACATTCCAATGCACTGCCCACCATGACCACGAAGGTCTTCACGACCCGTGGTGACCACCATGCCCCGTGGTTCCACCCATGGTAGTGAGGGAGTAGCCTCCTTAAGGCTGCCCCAAGAAGGCTCCTCTTCATGAGCCACTTCACAGCTCGTGGTGAAGACCACAGCCGATGGAAAAGCTTGTGAGGTTGCC
This sequence comes from Solanum acaule, assembly GCA_036250505.1. NCBI lineage: Eukaryota > Viridiplantae > Streptophyta > Magnoliopsida > Solanales > Solanaceae > Solanum > Solanum acaule. The sequence goes on along the minus strand of JAJOOR010024980.1, from coordinate 42,275 downwards.
TTCACCTTGTGGGGAACATGTCAAGGTAGCCTAGCTGCTGGTCAAGGGACCACGGGCACCTTGACGGCTTGTGAAGGTGGTCTTGGTGCATGGCACAAGGCTACCTAGTAAAGGGTAAAAGGGGAAATTCCAAATCAAGTTAGTTTCAAGTTATGTCATTTTACCTTAGTTTTATACACCTGTATAAGTCATTTTATGTCTAAATACACCAATTCACCCCATTATTTTCCAAACCCATAATCAAATCCCGAAAAGTTCATCTCCTCTCCAAAAATTCTCTCTCTAGAAAACTCAAAGAAAAAGATAAAGAAGAGGGTCGAGCTAGGTCAAGTTTCCATTGTTCAAGATTAATAGGCTTTGTATCCAAGGTATGATGTCTTATTAATTCATGGACTCTTTTCATTCATGAAGCTCCCATGTTTCTCCCAATTGTGAAGATGAACCCAATTCTAGTTAGGGTTTCTTCCTATATTCTGGGTATTGTCGTATATTGATCCAATTGAGTGGATAATGTTTTTTTATGATGTAACTGCATGTTTTTAGTATGATTATACATGTATTCTTCATCAATCTAAGGTTCTGAGGTGAAATTGATATAGTTTGGTTTTATGCCAGGGAAGAGGAAATTGAGGGCTTAGATGTGACCTTCTAAGATTGATGAATTTCTTTATGCATTACTTGAGACTAGAGTACCTATGTATGAATTTCCTAAAAGTAAAGCTTGGAGACATTGAATTGATTAGATTAGGGCTTACATGATGGATCATGAGTTAGTAGAGTTGAGATTGAATTTACATGACGATATATGACTATAATTGGTTAAGAATGAAGCATGTGGTTTGATTATATTGAGAATTAGGCATATATGATGACCATGTGAGGTGTTTCTTGAGAGTAAATCTTGTAGTCATAGATGATGAAATACAGGGCTTTGAGAGTGAAGCTAATTGCATGATTGAATTATATGTGGTATTGTTGTGAAAGGACTTTGCTTACATGACCTATATTGTTAGTATATGAGATTATGCATGTGATGATTTGATTAGTTTAATTCTGACTATATCCATGTCTAATGTAGTAATTCTAGACATGTTGATTTAATATGATCTATGGTCCTTGAAGGGCAAGGTATGTGAATTATTCATGATTATGAGATTTATGTATATGCTTTATGAACACTTTAAGAATAAAGTGATTTTAATTATGATCTTGTTGTGTGTTGTTGAAATGATAATCTCATTTACACACCTATGTATGATTCTGAGGATGTTGTTGTATTGATTGAAAGATTATTCTCATGAACACAAAATGAACTTAATGTGAAAGGATTTCTCACATAATGAAGATTCAAGGTTGAAAGGCTATTCTCCCCTAATTGAATCTAATATTATATGTAAACATGGATGGTGAAAGGTTATTCTCACGCATGATTTAATGATCTATCCTAATGAAACAACTTAGGACATAATAAGTACTCTATGGAAATTATGCTTAGCACCGTGTGGATATTGACTATGAGATGGAAGCCTTTTCGTGAGAAAGGCTGAGTTTGTGGAGCAATCTCTTGAGATGGAAACCTTTTTGTGAGAAAGGTCAGGTTTCTAGTAGTAATATCATTATCCCATAAACTACGTTCCCCCGTAGTTGATTTAGCTATTGGATCCACCTACAAGCTAATATGATTATGGTCTTACCTTAGGTAAGTTGGACAACCCTTTTTGGTGTGTGTAACACCGGATTCCATGTTAAGCTCACATGGTCTATGTCGGTTAAGGCTAATTCCCACAAGGTCAAGTCTAGTATGAACTATGGCTAATCAAGAAGCTTTACTTAGCATGGGTGGGATTATGGGGTCTTATCCATGCATTGCACAAGTATGCTTTAAGGGTGGTTATGGTAGGTTCTTTTATGATTATAATGATCGATATGTTGAATATGCTTATGAATTATGTTTATGATGTATGCTTAACTTGGATTGTTGCTCTAAGTTGCTTTCCTTGATATGTTTGACTAAAGGTGAATGTTCCCTTGTCTATGAGAAGTAAGCTAAGGATGAGATCAAAAGGTAATAAAGATGAATGAGGACCTATAGTGACCTGCTTAGCATGGGTGGGATTATGGGTCTTATCCATGCATTGCACAAGCTTGCCTTGAGGTGACTTATGAAGTGTTCCTCTTATGTCATGTTTAAACTAGATTCTTTCATTATTCCTATGATAATATTGTTATCTCTTATGCTTATTGCCGTTATCTTATTATGAGGTCTCTTATGCTCATAACTTATGTTATTGTCTCTTATAATTATCGTATATGTCTTATGTTGATTAATGTCTCTTTCATGCTTATGTTTATTGTCACGACCCGAGAGTACCCCCTAGTCGTAATACATGGCATACTTAACCCCGGAAGGGTTCTTATACAAGCGTCATAGCATTCATTCATCGCATAGGTAATAGAAATTGTACGGAATTTAAAACTTTACTTTAATAAATCCAACATCAAAAGATATTTCATAAACTAGCGGAAATACTAAGTTTCACATGGCCATCTTAGCAAACTTTACAAGATAGAGTCACCACCCTTTACAATCGAAGTCCTAACAATAGTCTCAAAATAAGAAAGAACTAGAAACAATAAAAGTGATTGTCCTCGACATATGAGGACATACCAAATGAGGTCTTGAGAGAATTCTAATCCCAAGCTTCAAACCTAGCTAGAATGGATCACTTAACGGAACTTACACTTGTAGTCGAAATAAGAGAAATATGGGTTAGCACAAAAAAAATGTACTAAGTATGATGACCATGCAAAAACATGTTTAAAAAGGGACATTTTGTTGAAAGTCATGCTTTTATGCCATTTGGTAAAACTTCATGAACATTCAATAAAAGAGGCATAATATAAGTCAGAACCAACATACAAGTCACCATTTCACATTAGAACAAGATCACATATAACTCTTTACCTTTACCTTGAGCCTCCACCTCAAGTAACCCTCAAGCTATACATTGTGCAATGTATGGGTAGCGTCCCATACCACCACCAACACTAAGGCACCACCTTAAGGTCACCAAAAGTGGACTTACCATTCATCCTTTCCACCTTTACACAATAGGGCATTTAAGAGACATTAACATTACATGAATTTCATCATCATATTAAGACCAACATCTAAGACAACTCTAAGTCATACTTGTGCAATGTGCAAGTAGCATCCCATACTACTACTCACAATAAGTACTCCTTTGAAGTCACCCTAAACAAGGAACATTCATATACAATAATTCATGACAAGGAAGTAATCTCATTATACATCCAAGTATATCATGCATCTCTACATTCAAGCATATAAGCCAACATTCTTCATTAGGTTCATTTAGGACACATTCATGCATTTAGAGGACTTTCATACATTAGGCATTAAGACTTAGAGAACTCACTATAGCCCCTTCAAAGCCTACTCGTGCAATGTATAGATAGCATCCCATACTACTACCTACACTTTGTAGTAGTACCTATCAAGTAACTAGAGTGCACATCTCACATGATGGGAATAAGCGTTTAACCGACATAGACCATGCAAGCTAGACATGGAATCCGGTGTCATGTAACCCCATACCATACGAAGTGTTCCACTTGCCTAAGGTAGAATGATAACATTAGCTCTGATGGAATCCGCTGGCTAATATCCTATGTGGGCACATAGTTATGGGATAGGAAGATGTTCATTGGAGCTCTAACCTAACATAGGGAGAGTTTCCATCTAACCATTTCCACTCGGGGCTTAGCCTACATTCCCATAGATTATTTCATTCACATTACATTAGTATATTGGGGAGGAATGCCATAGGCCTATCGACCCATGATACACCATAACCATGGAAGGAATGTTATAAGCCTATCGATCCATGATACATCCAATGATAGCTCTAGGGTCCATATGAAAGAATGTTATATGCCTATCGATTCATGGTCCCTCATTACATTCTTATACTTATGAAAGGAATGTCACTAGACTATCGATTCATGGCACATTGACTCATTGAGAAAGGAATGCCACAAGCCTATCGATTCTAGAGTCTTCATTACATTACATCATTTATGAAATGAATTGCTTAAGCCTATCGATTCATATTCATCAAGTCAAAAAACATTCATTACTCATATATGAAAGAAATGCCATAGCCTAATGATTCATATTCATCAAGTGAAGACACATTCATTATTCTAGAAAAGGATACATAATCCCACTAATTCTAGATTCAACATTCACATTATAGAAACCCTTCACATTCATCATTATCATTCATGAGTGTCAAATTGAGAAACAACCTTTCAATACTAACACAATTACATTGAATACATGTCCATCATTCTATCATTGAATCACATGTAAATCCTTCACATTATACAATATCATGATATTACTTCAATTCATTAAACTATGCCTTCAAGGCCATGGTTACAATGTACATAGTAAGTAAACACCTCCACCTTTCAAGTGGATCAACAATACAAGCACAATTCTACATTATCTTGCAATTAGGTCAAACTTTCCCTTTCAAGGATATGATCACCAATCATCAATTCCCCAAAAAATCACCATAATTAGGCATAGATGGTGATACAATTCAATAATCCAAATCAATCTAAGCATAAATCCACCATCATTCATTCACAATCATCAAACCCAATTTATAAGTCACAATTTAAGAGTTGAGGGAAATCATAGGTTCATAGAGTAGAATCATATTAAATCATCAATATAATCATAGTTTATCATTTGAAAATGTTTGATGCAAGAACCCATGAGACTGAGTAAAACTTAAGGTTTTTCATGAACTTGAAAACCTTGAAAACTTCTTTTTAAGTTGACTCTAGGGTGAAAGCTAACCCTAGATGAAGGATCTCCATACCTATTGGATGAGAATCCACGAAATACACTTCAAAAATCTTTGAAAATCTTGATAAAATTGACCTTGGAAACTTGAAGTCTTCAATGGAGTTCTTAGAGAGAAAGTAGTTTGAGAAGGAGGGTTTTTATTTGAGAGATGAAGTCTAAATGAGATAAAGTCATTAGTTTAGGGGTCTAATAACAATTTATAGAAAGTTATTTAGCCACTTAACTAGCCCCCTAAGCCCTTAATTAATTAACCACCTAAATCCCAAACAACTAACTTAAAAACAAAAACTGAAAAACTGGCAGCACCTACGACTTGACCATCCACGGACCGTGGATTGGTCTAAGGGGCATGGTTTGGGTCCATCGTTTAGACCTGAGGCTCAAAACTTGCAGGGTGTTGCAGGCCTTACCTACACCTATGACCTATGGGGCGTAAGTTAATCTAAGGGACGTGAATCATTGGCATTCTGGGCAGTGTTGTAGTCCTCCTCAAGGACCCCTTGGGTTGTCCTTGGGGAGTCATACCCGGACGTTTAACCCGTAACCTAAGTACGAGAACCATTTATCTTGATTTTAACCCTCATACGACACACCAAAACTCAACTACAGGACTCTACAACACACACACATTAGGCTCTAGTTTCACTAGTTTGTCTTTGGGTCGTTACATTTATGATTTATGCTAGCTATCATATTCAGTACATAACTGTACTAACGCATACTTTAGCCTACATTCTTATCAAATGTAGGGTTCGGCCATATTGACTTCCACCTTAGTAGCAAGGTTCATAGTAGATCAAAAAGAGAGTTTTGGTGAGTCCTCATAGCATCGAGGACTTGATCACCCTTTCATTTTTTGTCTTTATTTTATGTTTATACTTTTGTATTGGCTGTGGTCCTAACTATTTTCAAGTATTAGATGGATTTAGACAAGTGTAATAGACTTCCTCTATGTTTATTGAGACTTCTATTGTTATGAAAAATATTTAATTTCCGCACTTTTCTATTATCTTATGTTATGATATGCTAAGTGGCTTACATTGAGTCCTTCAGGGTTCTATGTGCATGTTATATCTAGAGGGTACCCTGGGTCGTGACATGTAGGAAAATGTGGGTTAGTACAAAAATGCACTAAGTATGATAGATATGCATAAAATCATGAAAACATGCTAAGAGGGACATTTTAGTAGAATGCATGCCATTTGATAAGTTAAAGCATCATTTTGAAGATAATGGAAAAGCATAAGTCATGATCATAATCAACTCGTAGACCATCATATCATAAGAGGAACATATCATACTTACCCTCAAAGCATACTTGTGCAATGCATGAATAAGATCCCATAATCCCACCCATACTAAGTAAAGCTTCTTGAGTAGCTATAGTTCATAATTCATCTTCTTGTTCATACTACAATAATGGGAAACAAGCCTTAATCGACATAGACCATGTGAGCTTACCATGGAATTTGGTGTCTACCCCACACCGAAAAGGGGTTGTCCTACTTTTCTATGGTAGAACCATACTCTTAGCTTAGGTGGATCCACTAGCTAACTACCTATATGGGCACATAGTTTTTGGGACAAGGAGATTGCTACTAGAAACCTGGACTCAAATAAGGTAGAAGTTTTCCATCTCTTGAGATACATACTTTAGGAACCCGAACTCGACTAAGGTAGAAGGAACCCATTTGGAAAGCCAGACTCAACTAGTGTAAAAGCATTCAATTGGATGCCAGACTCAACTATCGTATAAGCTTCCATCTAATACTCATATCCACTCGATGCTAAGCATTAATTTCCATGGATTACATATTAAGTCTTGACTTAAGTTCATATTAATGGAAATATGTCTTGACACTCAATCAAAGATAAATCATACTATAGCTCATATATTCAATATGTGAAAAAAGCCTTTCAACCTTAGAATAATCATATTGTGAGAAAACCTTTCACATCATATCATATTCATACTAAGGTGTGTACATGAGGATAACCTTCCAATAACACAACAACTAGATCACAATCATAATCACTTTACTCTCGAAGTGTTTATAAAGCATATACATAAATCTGATAATTATCCATAATTCTCATACTTTGCCCTTCAAGTACCATAGATCATATACAATCAACACATCTAGAATTACTACATTAGACATGGACGATAACATGACTCAATTAAATCAATTACTATAAGCATAATCTCATAATACTCTTCTTTCTACAATTTACCCACATCACAAGGTCATAAGTTGGGAATATGGGGATTTCATAGATTCTTGGGATAATTCATCATAAGACCATAATAAATCGTCAATTCAATCATAATATAAAGTAATTAAATCAGCATAATCATTTTTGAAAGGAATCCATGACTTGGAGTCAAACCCTAGCTTTTGGGGAATTTCTATCTTTGAAATTGAGTTTTGAAGGGACTCAATGGATGAAGGACTACCATACCTTATCAGTGAATTAAAATGAAATTGAATAGAAAACCTTGCTCCTTCAACCATAGCTTCACCTTCCTTCTTCTTCTTCCTTGGAGTTATAGAGAGAAAATTTTTGGAGAGGATTTGAGTCTTTCTTTTGGGATATGGAATGAAAAGGAAGATGACTTAGTTTAAGGGTCTTAAAACTATATTAGTTAGTCTAAATTAGTATAAAACGATGTCACTTAATATTAATTAAAACCGGAAAACCCCATAAAGCCCATAACTGTAACTGCCAAAAGGGAGTTTCAGGCCTCACACACGACCCCACGAACATGGTTCGGGGATGGACCGACGTAGCATGCTTGTGAACCCTTGGTGGAGGTTTAGAGACCTGGTCTTATAGGCCTTGACCTACGCCCCTCACCCACGAGGCGTGGGTGCCTTCCTTAGGTTACTTCCCAAGCAGCGTCTAAGGGTCCTCCTCAAGAACCCATGGTTGGTCCTTGGGGGGGTCGTACCTTGACGTTCTAACATGAAACCGTATATTTTTAGGTACTAGGAGGTATGTTTATGACTCTAACCCTCATGTTAAGCTCTACTTTATCCTACTAATTCTCTTAGTGTTATAGAGATATTTTCGACTATATGTGTTATTGCATGTGTTGCATATACGTAATGGTTGTGCATTTGCGTCTTGTGGATAGTTTCAAAAATTACTCATTTGAGAGTTGAAGTGGAATTGCATCACTATGGATTTTGAAGTGGATTTGCTTCAGACTTCCAGAGGTGTTGAGAGAATCTAGGTCACCATTGATCGACTGAACAAGCTAACACACTTCATCTATATTATATCTTCATTTAGTGCCGAAAGGTTGGCTTATATCTTCATTCAGGAGATTATCCATTTTCATAGAGTGCATTCATTTTCATCGTGTTCCTGTATGTATTATCTTAGATTAGGATTATCAGTTTACTTTTAGCTTTTAAAGGAATTTCTAGGAAGATTTGGGCACTCGCATTGATCTTAGCTTAACTTTTCACTCACAACCCGATGGTAAGTCAGAGCATACTATTCAAGTTTATAAGGAAATGTTATGGAAATTTGTTTTAGAGTTTGGAGGTCATAGGGTCCAATTCTTTCCTTTAGCAGAGTTTCCGTACAATACCAACTACCACTCTAGTATTTACATAGCCCTGTTCAAGGCCTTGTATGGTAGTCCTTTTCGCTCTCTGGTTAGTTTGTTTGAGTCTTTAGAGCTTAGGCCCAATGGTACTGATTAGCTTTATGAGGAGTAAGAGCAGGTGAAAGTGATGCAGGATAGGCTCAATTAAACTAAGAGAAGTCTCCATAGTTATAGTTATCATAGGCGTCGACCTTTGAGGCTTTCAATTGATAATTGTGAATTCCTCCATTTTTCACACATGAAGGTCATGATGATATTTAGGAGGTAAGAGAATCTTAACCCCATGAATATTGGTCGTTTTGAGATCCTTCAGATAGTTGGTAATGTTGCTAATGATTTGGCACAACCTGTCCATTTTAAGCTATACACCTAGCTTTTCATGTTTTGATGTCTCAAGGGTAAGTTCCTGCTGAGTCTTAGTGGATCTAGAATGATTTAATTCACTTGGATGATTGTTTAACATTCATGGATGAGCCTGTTAATTTTTTCCTAGAGATCTGTGATCGTTGCGTACAAGAGATATTTTTGTTTTGAAGGTCCATTTGAGGCATAATCCAGTTTGAGAGGCTACTTAGGAGACAAAGAATAAGGTGCGAGAGTAGTTTCCCGACTTGTTTAAGCCTTCAGGTACTTCTTGACTCTTACTTTCACAGAAGAATGTCATTTTCAGTAGTGGATATTATAATGAGCCTCCAAGTCATTTATCTGTACATACCTTCAACTATTAATCTAGAGCATTCCTATAGCGACCCTAAGTCATTTACTACCTGCTAAGACTTATAACGATGTCACCTAGTCGTTCATTTAGCTTTTTCTGCAAGTTTGTGTTTTTTGGAGCTTTTGAAACATGACTGGATTATTTCAATCAAGATTTTAGAAAGAGGGCCTCAGCATGAAATTCTGACATTTTTATCATCTCTAAAAGGGTAATGTTAGGCTAGTGGCATGGTTACCTGGGATTCCAAGGCTTTTGGTGTGAGTTTGTACATTTAGGAATTTGGCCTAAGTTTGACCTCAGTCAACATTTTTGGTAAAGCAACTCGGATGTGAATTCCATCACTGCAGTTCGCTCTAAAATATTAAGTTTGTCCTTGAATGACTCTTTGTGCTGATATCGAGGCTTTAGGGCTAAGTATGAGACCTCTTGTAAATTTTATATTAATATAGAGTATGTGTGTAGGAGCCACTTTTTACTGATACAACCTTCAATGGAAGTTTCAACTGCTCCGTTGAGTTTGGAATGGCAAATTTGGTGGGGTAGTGATGTTTGCATAATCAATGATACAATTTCCAATGCAATTGTCTACGATCGTGCAATAGTATAATGACCCAACCAAGGGTTGGGGTCGAATCCCAAGGGAGTGGTTGCGACAATTAATAGAAAAATAAAATTAAGTTCTAACTAGTCTTAGCTAAAGACATTAACGATTAAAAACGTTGTAAATTAAAAGGGGGGACAAAAAAGTGTCAAATATTGATTAGGGTGTTTCGTCACAAATATAGCAAAAACAGTAAAATTAAAAAGAAATCTATAAGTGAGAGGGGATTCTTAGGGTGTGACCGCAGTATATATTGATTTAAATTGTTGGGTACATGCTTTCAATAGGAAATTTGCAAGATAATAATAACTGGTCTAAGCTTTGGATGGAAATAAGTTCCCTCTGGGGCAACTTACCTCGCTTCAAATAGGTTCCTCTCAGACACCCATTTACCGCATGAAGGCCAGCCTACGCCTTACCCCACTCACTCTCTCGAGTTGAGTGTTAGGATATGGAACAGGGCTCACCCTCTCGGGCTGAACTTCATGTAGACCCACTCCTTAGGCCATCAGTCTAGCGGTCTTGGTTTCACGACCTCTCTCTTGAGCAAGCTGAAAACACATGGGTGGTTTTGTATTAACAACCACAAACCCATTAAATTAAACTACAACCACTAGGTGAAATCACCATTAAAATACATCTAACCTATCAGAAAGAAAAACCCAACAATAATCTCAACACGTATTTGCTAAATCACACCCCAAGAATGGGGGTTTTTAGCCACACATCAAGAGATAGAAAAATATACCTAAATGAGCTTGTATTCAAATAGGTATGAAGATTTAAATCTTGTTATAGGCCAAGAATAAAGAATCCAAGCGACTCAAGTCCAAATCATTGGAGATGAAACCCTGTTCTTCTTCAAGTTTCCAAAACCCTCTCCAAACTCAGAGCAAAAATAAAACTACAAAAAATTATATTTAGAATTTGATATTGTCTAATGATATGTTCTCTATAACTCTCAACGAGTATTTATAGTTTTCAAAAATTTGTGTTGCGACGGATCATTCGGCGACATTAGTCGGAATCGCCGATCAATTCGGTGATTCTCCCTTTAGTGTAGTTCATCGCCTTCTTGCACCATCATTTAGCATCGTCATGCTCTGGGTCACTGGGCGATACAGAACTACTTCGCCAAACTTCTCGGCGATGCGCCGACTACTCCCTTGCTCTGCCGACTTGATCCTTTCCTTTAAGCTGAGCACACTGGAACACAAGGCGAAGTGAGACCCTTCGGTGATTCGCCAAGTGGACTTGGCGATCCTCAGGCCTTCATTTTCTAGTTCTTTTTAGCCTTTTCATTTATTTTTGCGAAGTAGTGTCCATGCTTTCCTTCAATCTTCAAATACCTGAAACTTAATGGTTTTCATCAGATATTAAGAAAAAATAACCATTTGAGGACACAATTTCTATTAAAATATAGCCCTAAATGAGTCCAATTTGTGGACTCATCAAGTAGCATATCTTATTTACTTTCACGACATTATGAACCAATCTCGAGCACCCAAAAGGAGCCCAAGAAGCTTAGCTAATTTTTCTGGTACTAATGTTGGTTCGTCTGGATTTTGTGGCCCTAGAGTTGCTATAGTGACCCTCATTTTAGGAGCCAAGCCTCTGCTTTAGTGAGATAGTCCAGTAATATGGCAGCGTCTTTAGTGACCTTGGCTCACTTTAGTGTGAACTGCTTTAGCAGCAAAGGCTCTACTTTAGCGACCCTGGCAAGCTTGGGCCCTTTTTATTAAGCAGCCATAGCTTCACTTAAGTAACATCTACGTTAGCAACCAAGGCCTGCTTCTCTTTGCTAGTTGCTTTAGGAGTATTAGTTGTTGCTTTATTGACACCCACATTAGATATAAATTACATGGCGTGATTAAATTTTTCTTCTAGTTGCAACTTTGATTTTGAGAGCAATAGGACTCCCATTTAGTTGATTCGAAGTGTTGTGTTATTAGAAAGCCTGGGGTTACGTGAGTGTATGATCATGGAGTATAAAAAAGGCTTTGTTTGAGGTGATTCTTACAGCTTTGTTAGTTCTTTAGCGTCTTTAATGTTCTTTACATGACGAATAATTGCATGTTTGTTCAATTTGTTTTTTTATGAACTTTTGAAAGAGGCATTTCTGGAATATCCCACATGACTACCATATGTCCTATTTGACTATAATTTGGATCTGTCTTCATTTTGTGTGATTTTGGTGTCTAAATAACCTTGTTAATAATTTGATTGTACATTGATAGCCTTGCAACGTTTAGAGGTAGTTCGAGAAGGAAGAGCTTCAGAGACGTGATTTGGAGCATGCATAGTCAGCCTTAAGGTACGCTACGACTTCCCATTTTTTAGATTGACGTTGATTACATGAAAGCATGTTGATTTATCTGAACTTGGTGTGAGTACTTAGTTGAGCATGCTTAATAACTTAGAATTCATGTTTTAGGCTTATATCGTGCCACACATAATTAAAACCATATTAACTGTTATTTGTGAGCATCCTTACCTTGAGGCATGCCTTTGTTGATGCTATTATTAATTGTTTGAGCATGTTTGTCTTGTATTTAGGCTTTGACTAGTGCTTTCCATAGACTTGTAATATTTGGAATTGTTTGGCCTTATTTTTATTCTGACATCATTTCAGAATAGTTAGGTCCTTATAGACTAGTATAGAAGACTTGGGTCTTATAGAATGAGCATTAGATTAGTTGTTGACTTGGATTTGATGACATGTTACCCATTCTCCCTATTTATATGGCCCCGTGAGTTATGGTTGGGATTTAAGCTTCACTTTATTACTAGTGGTTGGAGTTTCCTTGATCTTAGAGTTTTGTGATGATTAAATTAGAGTTGACATCATTCCCGGTGGTTCTGTGATATTCAATTTATATGATACCCTTCGATAGCAATAAGAGTCGTAGATTCAAGGTCTAGTCACAATGTCCCATATCCTCTATACTGTTGATACAGATTGGTAACAACTTATTGCCGTTTTGAGGTTTATTGCGGTTCAATGTCTGAGCTCTGGACTCATTGTCTATTGGAAATTCATATTTGTTACATGGGAGGCTATCCGCTCTATGAGTTCTAGGCTACGCTCTCACCAACTCTAGACTCACTATGACCTGTTCTTAGTAGTTATAGGTATTTTGTGTACCTACCGGGCTGCTTAATTCGGGTTCTTATTTAAACTTCCACACGAGTGTACCTTCTAAGTTTATGGGCCCCAACTAATTTTAGTTAGTTGTTTTTATTTCATTTATGTCCTTAGTACACTAGTGTGTATTTCTTTTAGTTTTATGTTCTCTTGATCTCATTTTGTGTTTTATTCTTTCTTTTCATATTGCTTATACTTCCCTTGTTGAATCGGCCTATGATGCCTACTTAGTACTTGTCGTTTTGGTACTCATGCTACACTTTGAATCTAATTCTTGATGAAGGTTTCAGAACCGTCTACTATTGTTGTTATTCGAGCTTGTTGTAGCCGTAGTTCAGAAGAAGGAATGAGCACTTGGCACCCTAGAGTTACCTATCTCTATATGTATATGATAGCTACTCATTTGCTTTTTGAGATAAGCTTCATATTTTGTCCACTTTTAGGACTTGTACTCTGTTTATATTAGAAAGCTCTATACTTGTGACACCCAAGTTTTGGAAGGGATTTATTGTATATGTATTTTGGATTTTATTTTTTTTCGCTTTGTTTCTACCCTTGTTTCCATTACATGATGTTCTGGATTATGGGTTGGCTTAACTACTTGTAGATTATAGTAGGTGACATCATTACTAGAGAAATCGGGTTATGATATTATAACACTTAAACCATTCCAATTCTCTTCCTTCTCTAATAACTAACCATAGAAGATAAGATGTTCATGCATTCTCCTTAAACAATTTTTCGCCCCTACCATTCTACCCTAAAAATCCATTGTTCAATTATAACCTTTCTCAATCTTTTCAAATCGCAGAACATTCCAACTTTGAAAACACATCCTTTCAATGAGTCTATCACTTCCATGTTAGTACCAAAAGTGCATGATGACATCCCAATTGAATTCATAAAGAACCAAGCACAAAGCATCACTATAAGTGCGAGATTAGAATGAAGTCGTAGGAATCAGACTGGACCAAGGACCAACGGTAAGGAGTCAATAAGTCAAACTTTTTCCTAAAATACACCATAACCGCTCGAAGATAAGTAACAGACGTCTCAGCAGTGATCCTCAATACTCTATTAGACTTGACATATACACTGTGAGACCTACGAACCAATGCTTTGATACCATTTGTCACGACCCAAAAACAGATGATGATACACTTATTATCCCACGAAAGACAAGTCAACATAAAACCCAACATAAAATATAAATGCGAAAGTGAAATATAATAAAATACTATCATAATCGCAATAATGTGGATAACATAACATAACTCAATTATAAGCCTCAAAATCTTGTTTTTACAGGTACAAGCCTCTAAGAATTACAATGGATTCAATAAGTACAAATGTGAATGCCTTTGTTTATAGAATAGAACAACATTATAGTAAAAGAGTAAGAGAGGTTCGATGAGATTACAAGCAACTATCTCACAACTCTACATAGTAAGCATTTGTTGAAGAAGACAATAATGAGTAATCACAATGATCCGTGCTTGTAACCTACACAACTATAGAAACAACAGAGTGAGTACCAAAGAACACGCTACTCAGCAAGTAAACGACTAACTCTAGATAAACCAATACAAAATATTGTAATTCCCAACATTCCAACCGAACCTCCAAAACTACAACCTGCACAGAATCCTCCCAACCTAACAGTTCACATTTATATAGCACATAACATGTATCACAACACTTCAATGTATACCGATCACTGATATAGAAGTCCATAATCATCAACAACAAATTCCATAACAAGCACTCTCAAGGTTCACAAATGGTAATGATGTGCAATACAATGAAATTTAATGCCAAGTATAGTGATGCATGTCTGTTCTAATGATACACATCTATTGAGACTCAGGTCGGAACACATGGAGACTCACAATGTCTATGTATCTTATAGAAAAAAAATTCACATTAGCAGACTCATCAATCGCCTGAAACATTTCCCCTCGACATCATTAGAACTATTTTCCTTCGGCATAATAATCACAATAGATTTCATCATAGTATTTCAGAATCAATGCAAATAGGAATGTCCGCACATATCATGAGAATATGATGATCTTCGTATCAATAAATCCATAATAACAAAATCATGATACGTCATCATCTATATAACCTTTCAAATCATACACTGCATCATCAATAATGAATCAATATAACCGTTCAAATCATATATGATACATCACACATCAATATACCAACAAGTTACCTTTTTATTTCACCATTTAAGAATTAAAATCATTCAATATAAACATGTGACCAAATAGTTCAAACCATTCACCCATTCTCATAACTCGCCCACACAAAATAAAGAATAGAACATTTTTTATGCCTCACAAAGGGTTCAAGAAGTCCACTAGCCTCAGACAAATAATCAATCAATAGGAACCATAACAATGATTTTGAAACTTGGGCCCTTGAGCTTTCCGTTTCCGATGAGTCTCCAAATCACTACAATATAATCAAATATGGAATTACAATAAGAATATGAAACCAACAATACCCATAATTGTTGACATCCCATGAGAGGCTGCAACATCGCGGTGACTTGAAAAATAATAATAAATTTTAAAAAGAATAAAAGAATTTAAAAAGGGAAAAGGGATAAAAGCAATTTAAAAGGAGTCGCCACATCATTTTAAGAAAACCTAGCAAACCATTTAATTAATTAACTAAAAAGAATGTCTACGAAACTAATAGATTATAGGTAAGGCGTTCAAGTTATTACGAAGGGAAGGTGTTAAGCATCCTTCAAAATCCACAATTGTGGGTCCCGACTGAATTTATTTTTACAAATTGAGGAGGAGATAAAAATAAATATACAAGTATAATAAATATGTGATATACAAAAATAATAAAATAAAACAATGATATAGGAAACGGCATAAAGTTTGCCTAACGTCAATAAATACAAAATAATGAATAACGAGTATAGTTTGAACTTCATTCAAATAACTTCAATTGGAAGTAACTTTGTGTGCCTGTAAAGACACATAGTAAAAGTTTTAGTGATAAAATAATATTAATAAAAATGAAAAAATCAAATAATAAATTAAAAATAAAAACCCGTCTTATTAACATGGGAACCTTGAGAATCAACGCTAATTTCTTCATTTGCCATTTTAACATATTAAAAATATAAACATAAACAAAAAAATTGTCTTTTAAAATGGGGAGGCCTCCAAAATAGACATAGAGATTTTTTAATTGGCCAATTATATTGTAGTGTCTTTCTTCATTATCAGTGACATAAGTGTATAAAGGGAAATAAAGGTGATAAAATAACAATATCCAAAATATAACTAGCAACTCAAATGGAAATAGTAAATGAGAAATATAACATCAAAATAATTTTAAATCAACAACAACAGTTATATTAGGAAACAATGAAAGACAACTCCAAGTAGAAAGCAAGAAGTAGTGATAACGATGTTATAAATAGGATAAAATAAATACATAAAAATAAACACATAATCATTATTCAACCATGACATATATTTTTTTTAATTCATAATAAAAATATACCCACAAAAATTTAAAGTATCAAAGAATATAATATTCTATTGCTGGAAGAAACAAAAAACAAATGTCATTAATAAAGAAACAAACAAACAGAGCTTCTCGGATCTTATTTTCCGGTGAGATATAGAAGATTTATAACATAATATGTTCTTACATTGGGATTTTATCGATAAAATTCTGGTGGTTACGAGTTTTGAGCTTACTCTAACACCCTGGAAACCAAACAAACTTTGAAACAAATGGGGAAAGGGGAAAGGGGTCTGGACGTCGTCTATCACCTAAGTTTGATGCTCTAGTTCTGTAACACCTAGTAATTTAGTAGGTCAACTAGGGCTAAGCGTGAGGGCAACAAGAGCCAAGGTAAGGGCAAGGGCCAAGACCAGGGGGCAAGGCCCAAGCCAAGGGCAAAGGCCGCCCCAAGCTTGGGATGCACTGCCTCATCTCCATGAAAACCACCACAGCCAGTGGTGAGGAACACGGCTCGTAGTGTAGTCTGTGAAGGCCAAGGAGTAGCCCCCTTGAAGCTGCCTCAAAGTAGCTAAACTTCACGAGTAACTTCACGGCCAGTGGTGAAGACCACAGCTCATGGGAATGCTCATGAAGGTGCCTTAAACTTGTGGATGGCAAGACCTCATGTCATGGACAGTGATCCATGACCACGATGAGGACCATGGCCAGTGGTGAGGACCACGACTTGTGGTTCCTCTCGTGAGGCCTAGCACCAAGCTGCTAACTAAGGTTAATTTTAGGAAATTCCAAATTAGGTGGTTATTAAATGAGGTTATTTTGTATAGTCTTATTACACCTATATAAGCTATTTTAACCCTTTGACCACCCTAATTAAGTCATTATTTCCAAAACCCCAAAAGATCCCAAAGTTTGTCTTCTAAAAAATCCTCTCTCTACAAAACTCAAGAAGAAGAAGAAGAGGATCGAGCTTGGTCAAATTCCTCCAATCTTACAACATTTGTGAGGTCTTTGTATCCAAGGTATGATAGCTTATTCATCCATGAATTCCTCCATTTATGGAGCCCCTTAGAATTCCCCAATTTGATGAAGATTTCCCTAATTCAACTTAGGGTTTCTTCAATGTTGTGGGTTATGTTGTATGATGACTTAATTGAGTAGGTATTGAATGCTTATGATCAAATTAGTAGTGAATCATGTTATTATGATGAAATTACAAGTTTTTTATACTTAACGCTAGTCTAATTGATGAAATTGAAGTAACGTGGGTTTAGACCTTGAAGGTGAAATTAAGGATTTAGAGATAATCTTCTAGGGTTGATGACATGTATAGTAATTGTTCAAGAATAAAAGCATGTAGACATGAATGATATGAGGGACTAAGGGTTGACTTATGCTTATATTATGCCTATGTTAGAGATTATGTCTATGACTATGTTGTTGTCTCTTATGCTTATAGTTTATGTTTTGTAAAGCATATCTTATGATTATGGCACATATCTTACGTTGACTAACCCTTATGTTATGCTCTTATGATGTTATGGTAGCTATCATATTTAGTACATTTTGTACTAACGCATACTCTTGCCTACATTCTTATCGAATGTAGGGTCTGGCGATCTTGAGTACCAATCCCGGGACTAAATTCTTAGTAGAAGCAAGGAGTTGAAGACTTGGTGATTCATCATAGCATCGAGGATTTGGTTACCTTTCCTTTATGTCTTTATTTTATATTTTATATTTTTGTATGGGCTGCGTCCCAAAGATTTATTCAAGTTGTTTTAGATGGTTTGAGACGAAGAGTTATAGACTTCCACTTGCTTTTATAATGACTTCGATTGTATGGAAAATGTTTTTAAATTTCTGCACTTTTCTATTATCTTATGTTATGATGCTCTAAGTGGCATACATGAAATCCTTCGGGGGTTCTATGTGCCATGTAACATCTAGGGTGTACCCCTAGGTCGTGTCAAGTTCTGTGTAGTGGTTGCTGGTCACTGGTGGTTCTTTGATGGGTCAAGCGATTGAAGTCTTGTGGTAGCGAGCTTTGACCTCTACGGAAAAAGGTTTCGGAGGTGGAGGAACAGTCGTATTTTTGGGTTGTCAATCGAATGAAGAGGAAGAAAAACAATGGGGGTTTTGATATGGAGTTCTGGAGGAGTTTGAGTTAAGCTCGGAGTTCACCATTAATGGTGAAACTCGAGCAAGGAGGAAGGATGAAAGGTGATGGGTTTGTTTTTTTTCTAGATCGGTGTTTTTTGAGGTTGTTTTGCTAGTGGTATGGTGTTGTTTTAATGGAAAATCGAAACAGGAAAGGATCTTTGTGGGTAGTGTTTTGGTGGTGATTCGAAGGTTGGTTCTGATGGTCTGAGGTCTAATCATAGAAAAGGGTTTATTTGGTTGTGATGTGGTGGGGTTTCGGTGACTGTTTGGGTCGGGTTTTTGTTGGAAATGGGTAAGGTTTAGGCAGTTGTTGTTTGGGAGGTTGTTTCAATTTGGTTTGGCGGTCGTTTGACGGCTGCTTCATGTGGTTGTTTCACCAGAAAATATGGAGGTTAATGGTCGGAAAAAAAGAAGACAAATGGGGTTGTGTGGTCTGGTTCTTGATTGTGTGCCTGTTGAATGAAGGAAGATGAAAAATAGAGGAAAAGAAAAGTAAAAGGGGTTTTTGGGTGGTGGACTCACTGACTTCCGGCGAAAATCTGGTGAATTTGTCATCGGAAAAATAAAGAACAATAAAACAATCTCTTAAACACTAAAAATCTTAAAATTACCCATAAAATATTATCCACCACCTCTTAACTTAATGAGCAAGCTATTCTTTAAATAGGGGATTGATAACCACCAATAGTACAATACCATATCTTAAAACAGTGGGCCAAAACCACTGGTTAATAAAATTCTGTGTATGAAATATTATCCATATCATAATGAATTT
Source organism: Solanum acaule (assembly GCA_036250505.1). Taxonomy (NCBI): domain Eukaryota; kingdom Viridiplantae; phylum Streptophyta; class Magnoliopsida; order Solanales; family Solanaceae; genus Solanum; species Solanum acaule. Next base: position 22,850 of record JAJOOR010024980.1, on the reverse strand, counting down.
ATGGACTATGCAAAATATCAAAATGAATATTGACAAATGTAACACATAAAATGAATATGAAAAAAATGTAACGAATGTAACCAATGACATGTAAAAAATGCAATTTAACAGAAATAATGATTTAATATAAAATGAACAAATATTTGAACATATTCAACTTGCTGTGACAAAATAATATAGACATAATGAATTGATAAAAATCATAATTCTGTGAGAATAAGGATAATTATCAACAAATTGCATTAAAATAGCAACCATGTATTTTGAATTATTTAACAAATAAAATACATAAAAAGTATTAACTTTAGAAATATCAGACCAAAATTTAGTGTCAACAACTTGTTCCTAAGTTTGATTAGGATTGATGAAAGAGATCCTAGTCAAACAAAGTTGATGAACCCAAATTTGGTTTGATAAACTTTGAACAAACAATATGAGATGTCAGTAGAGATTTTGAACAATACTCTACATCCGCCAATGGGCTAAAGATAACAAACAAAAGGCAAGGATTGAAAGGAAGACGACCTCACTAGAACTTAACGTGCTACTTAGAGGGAGGTGACAACCCAACGTGTCTTTTCAAAGGAAAATGACTCAATTTGAGTATAACATGTCACTTGAAGGTAGTTGACAACCCAATCTTGAACCAAATATGTCACTTGAAGGGATGTGACAACCCAACATGTCTATTGAAAGGCGGAAGACCAATTTGAACAGAACATGTCACTTTGAAGGAGATGAAAACTCAATGTGTCTCTTTGAAAAGCGAACGACCCAACTTGAACTTTACGTGTCATTTGAAGGGATATGAAAAACCAAGTTGTCTCTTGAAAGGCAGATGATCCAATTTGAATAAAACATGTCATCTGAAGGGAGATGACAACCCAATCTTGAGCCAAATATGTCACTTGAAGGGATGTGACAACCCAACATGTCTATTGAAAGGCAGACGACCAATTTTAACATGACATGTCACTTTGAACTAGGTGACGACCCAACATGTCTCTTTGAAAGACAGACAACCCAACTTGAACTTAACGTGCCATTTAATGGGAGATGACGACCCAACCTATCTCTAGAAAGGCAGATGACCGAATTTGAATATAACATGTCATTTGAAGGGAGATGACAACCCATTCTTTAACCAAATATGTCACTTGAGGGGATGGAACAACCCAATGTGTCTATTGAAAGGCAGACGACTAATTTGAACGTAACATGTCAATTTGAAAGAGGTGACAAACCGACATGTCTCTTCGATAGGCGGACGACCCAATTTGAATATAAGGGAGGTGATAACCCAAGTTGAATATAACATGTCACTTTGAATGAGGTGATAACCCAACGTGTCTCTTTGAAAGGCGGAAGACCCATTTGAATATAACATGTCACTCGAAGGGAGGTGACAACCCAACTTAAATATAACATGTCATTTTGAATGAGGTGAAAACCCAACGTGTCTCTTTTAAAGGTGGACGTCCCAATTTGAATATAACACAAAATCTATGATAACAATGTTCGTAACAAATGTAACCTAAATGCAATATAAACTATGTAAAAATGGCCTGATATGAACAATGAACAAGGGGATGAAACAATGCAACATTTCAAAGAGAATAACATTCCTGAAAAAGAAAATGTCAATTTTCATGGACTAACAAATTAAAGAGTGTCATTTTGAACGGTATGACAAACCAACTTAAAAAGAAAATCATTTTGAATGTCATGATACACTAATTATTTTTAAAAGAAAATATCTAAAATAACAAATCAACTTTAAAATGTGTCATTTTGAAGGGTATGACTACCCAATTTTAAAAAGACCAGTTTATTTGAAATAACAATTTTTTTTAAAAATGTCATTTTGAAAGGTATGACGTCCTAAATGTAAAATATGTTATTTTGAAGGGTATGACTACCGAAAAATAAAAAGATGTCATTTTGAAGGGTATTACTACTGAAAAATACAATTTTAACAATGAAACAGTCCGCAAAGTTACTTTGGACAAGTATCAAGTATCAATAATGAAATGGTCCACAAAGTTGTTTTGGACAAATATCAACAATGAAATGGTCCACAAAGTTGTTTTGGACAATTATCAACAATGAAATGGTCCACAAAGTTTTTGGACAAATACTGAAAAGTGGGTATCAACCCATTTTTTTTTTTTGGACAATGAAACATATTTTAACTTGGTTAGCACCAACAATTAGTATTGTACAAAAATATTTCACAATTCTTTCTCTTTCAACTGATATTAACTTCGAGGTAATTCCTATGGGTTCAAGTGGTAACTCAAATGTAGTTAAGTAACAACAAGATTTGTTTATCCTGCTTCAAACAAACGCTTTGAACTAGACCTAACATCATGTTTCAATTTCCCTTAGACATAGAAATACCCAATTTTCACAAATTTGAAGTGTTTTGATTTGGGGACACTTCACAAAATCCTTTAACACTCAGAAAAATATTCAACGCATGCAATTGTGATACCATAGGCTTGGCCTTCATGTAAATCTCCACTAATGTGAGAACATTTGACATGAAATCATGTAGGGATTGTTGTTGGATTGTAATGTAGGCTTAAAAATGGAAATGATATTCATTTGGGGAAAAAAAGTAACTTAAGCCCTTCTTAAGTATGGCACTGAATCTGTGCTTTTAACATTTGTTATGCTTTTAGCTTTTGATCCTCTTTGTTGTCCCTTTTCTTTTGTACTTTTTAACTTCTTTTCAAGCTTTGTTTGTCTGAGCTTTCCCCTTCTCATAATATTTTGAAGTCTCTCCTGTTTGTTTGGAGTGTTCTTTATTTTTTGTTGAAATATTGCTTGCTTGAACTTCTGGAGAATGTTGAACTTTTTATTTTTCCTTTGAAGTCATTTTTGAATTATTGACTTTTACAGACTTTGTATCTTTTGTATTTGACAAATATAAACTTTGAATCTCTTTTTGTAATTTTCACGTCTTTAGTGCGCTCAAGAAAGTCAGGCCAAAAGAGGGACAGTGTGTATAAGCACTCAGAAAGGGATAGGCTAAAAGTGTGGTTTTCCAAATAAAATGTTTAATGCTCAAAATTGGACACACTAAGGATTAATGTCATTTGATAGGCATTGAAAGACACAAACGGGTCAAAAAAGGCCTACAATCATTTTTCAAATAAAACATCACTCAGGATTTCGCCTCAACAAACATTTAGGCCAAGTTCTTGATCAATAAAGCAACACAATGGAATTTTATCAAAAACTCACCATACAATGCACATGAAACAATGAATCTGGTTTTGTTATAATCTTGAATGCATGCAAGAGAATATATTCAAATGTAAAAAAGTATGAATGAGAAGTACCAAAAGAATCTATGATTTAAAAAGAAGTCAATCCTCTCTATTGTACAAAATATTGTATGCATGCACACATGAAGTGTGCTGGCACCAACAAAGTCAAAAAATGACTTCAAAAATAGAAACATTAAAGGAATAAAAAGTAAAGAATCTTTTGAATAAAGAATACCGAACCCAATAAGGGTTGCCTACGTATTTCATTGATGAGAATAAGGTTTGCGTAGTTTGTTCAAATATGGCATAAAACATATGTTTTGAACAAAGAATGAAATTTTTGAGAGAAACGTAACAAAAATGAGAAACTAACGAGTCACATTGAAGGGTGGACAACCCAAATTAACAAATATTTTTTTTATTTAAAGAAAAGGTATCAAAAACAAAAATCTGATGAGTCACATTTAAGGGCGGACCATCAAAACTAACAAATAATCTTTTCTATTATTATTTAAAGAAAAAGTAACAAAGAATCAAAAAATCAAAAAGTCAAATTGAAGGGCGGACCACCCAAACTTAACAAAAATCTTTTATTTTAAATGAAATATAAGAAATAAAATCATAGATATACACTAAATATAACATCATTTACAAAAAATTAATACAAAAGGTACAAATGAATTCGGAGTGATGCCTCCTAAATCTGGAGTCTGAGTAAAACCATGGACGCATGACGAACCAAAATTTTCCAATTATTCCAGAGAAGGGTGGAGTATAAAAACCCTAGCTGCGATTATGCAAAACCATTCTTTATTATACTATATGCATGTCGGAAATTGCCATGAATGCAATGATAGTGTTCATGCAATTAAACAAATAATGAATAAACCACAAGTACAATATACAAATAATCAACGAAATATACAAGATATAAGATATAAATAACACAATAAAAGAAAAACATCCTCAATTTGAAAAAATGAAATCATAATGGTTAAAATTTCTTTATCCCCAGCGGAGTCGTTATTATGTGGACATCTCATGAATGGGCAAACTGTCGCGGTGACTCCAAAAATAATAATAAATTTTAAAAAGAATAAAATAATTTTAAAAAGGGATATAATCAATTTGAAGGGAGTAGCCACCTAAATTTAGGAAAAACTAGGAAACTTAATTAATTAAATTAAAAGAATGTCTACAAAACCAATAGATTCAAGGTAAGGGGTTCAAGTTATTCCAAAGGGAAGGTGTTAGGCATCCTTCGAAATCTGCAACTGTGGGTCCTGATTAACGTTTCAAACAAACCCCATCCAATTTAGGTGCAAACAATCATTAGTCAATATAAAACCAACGAAAGAGTTGGGGTCGAACCGACAGATAGCGGTACGTGTTCAAAATTCAATCACAAGGCATGAGTATGATCTAACTTGTTATAGGAATAGAAATTTTTGAAAAAGTAATCAACAAATTAGAAAAGGGAGACAATAATGTCAGATGGGGGGTTTTGGTTTGAAATTATCAACTACAAAGCAGTCACAAACAAGTCGAAATAATAATAAGGAGAAGAATTCTTGGAATGTGATCGATTCTAGGCAAATTTTGATATATGGGTAATTGAAACTACTAGTAAACAACTAAAAATCAGTGAGTAGGCTAGACTATACGGGAGATAGCTTTATCTCGAACAACTATCCTGAATCAGGTGAGTTCTTTCAAACATTAACAAGCATGACAATGAAGAACAACCCACACATTAATTCATCCACTCTTTCGAGCTAGATGGGTAGGATTGGGTTTAGGATTCACTCTCTCGAGCTGAACGTAGGTCAACCGAATACCTACAAATCATTAATCAATAATCTTAGTTCTAAAACCTCTCTCTCTCACTAACCAATAGAACTACATTTGCAACTACAATTCATAAATTACACAACAATTAAGGATTAAATCCACTTTAATTTAGCATTTAAACTAGTAATTAAAAATACCCATAAACTAATTCAAGCCATAATCACATGATCACACCCCAAGAATTGGAGTTTTAGCCAAATATCATAAAAGAAAAAAAAAACGATTACCAAATCGATTAGCCATCATCTGGGTAAGAGTAATTTAGCCTTTACAATGCTTGAAATGAAGAAAATCAGTAACCCATTTGCAAAATATCCGAATTGAATCTCCAAAATTCTTCCAGTCTAATAAGAAACTATGAAAATTTCCAAAGAAAAATATTCTAAACTATATCATTCTAGGTCGACATCCCAAATAATATGTTCAAAATCTAATTTATAGTCGCCAAAAAAAAGTCACAAAGGGCCATTAGGCAAAGTAAGTCGAGTTTGCCGAACCACTCAGCGAACCGCACAATACTTTCTTCTAACACCATTTTGCTGTGGCATTCAGGATCCTCAAGTCATGTAACTTTGGGCGAATAGATAAAACCATATTTCATGAAGGTTACTGTGAATAGATAAAGAGAGGTCATAAGTGGTCAAGTTTCTTCCAAGAAAAGAACAAGGCTCAAGAGGGTTCAAGCAAGGTTCAAATATCTCACAAGGTTGGCCACAAAAGAGGTATATTGTCAAATTGTTTCACTCTTCAAAATTGTTGTCTAACATCATTTCAAGTTCTTGCATCACATAGTCAACTGGACCAACGGGGAAAATTCTAGGTGTCATCACACACAATGTTCATGGTAATCTCATTTTACAAGGCATTTACACCAATATCAAACAAGACTCCACACTTTCTAGATAGTGTGCAATGTTCATCACCAGAGGGTCATTCGATAATCGGCTAGTCACAACCAAATGCTAAAAGTTCACACATTTTCTAAGCAACTTCATTTGGCCTCATCGTAGCCGCATATTCATTTCGTTCAATTATGAGCACTATTCAAGTCATCAGTATAGATCATAACCGATACTCAAATTCACACAAGAACATACACAATCACAAACAATCGAGGTGGCACAAATTTAAAAAATAGATCAAAACCATTTCCATTCAAAACAAGGAGCCAAAGCTCAAGCATCCATAAGATTACGATCAAAACACTATCCACACACATATATAGATAACAAAACCCAATATTCACAAATAAAATGTAATCACAAGAGGTAGGTATGGACATACCTCACCCCACCCACAAAAGAAAAGCAGTTGTCATAAATTCTACTAAAACAAAGATAATCAATAAAAACAACAGAGAGGGTGGTCAACATGTCATCCTACCAGGCTAAGCATGAGGTGAAGTTTGCATCGCAGTATCTCCATCTGTCGGGGCATCAGTGCCCAGTGCAACATTAACACTAGCTCCACTAGAGCCTACCATAGAAGTATCCCTCAAATATGTCTTAATGTCCAAATGAACCATAGCATTCTCTACCTCAGTCAGTCCCTCATAGGTGGTCTCATATTAAACATCGAGTTGCTCTCATCAGTATCATTCTCTGACTCTGCTGCCACATCATCAGCTCTAACCTCATCTCCGGAAAATATGTGTTCAGGTCGGCAGGGATATGCACGGTCCCAAAAATCATCGACACGTCACTGTACTTCAGCTAGTCCACATCTTTGCTCAGGTCTGCAATTGCAGCCTTTAAGACCGTCACCTCATGAGCAGCTCCCTGACCTCTCTCGCACACCTCTATCTTTGTTGTGAGGGCATCAATAACATCTCTAAGAGGTGTCAAAGCAGCGGTGAAGCTCTTTTAATCATCCTAGGAACTGTAGCCTCAAGACTGGAGGCACGCACGTTAGAAGAATGGGCTAGGTGCCTCATCCGTAGTAGTATGGTCTGTGTGAGTAGAGGTCAGGATGTAGTATAACTAGCAGTAGACCTAGAAGGCAGGGAAGAGGTAGAAGAACTCGGAGTCATAGAGGGGGCAGAGCTAGAAATACTTGAAGGCCAAGTGGCCAGAGTAGGCAATATTTCTTCTGCAGGTAGTGTCGCATTATTAAAAGGCGGGGATGTATCCACTGGGGTTGCCCTCTTCTTCTCAGCCTCATCCTTCAAGTACTTGGCCTCAATACGATGGATGTCAGTACAGGAGGTGGGAATCGCTTCCACATCCTTCTTCTCATCACGAGGCACACGGGCTCGTCTTTAGAACTCGGTGATCAACGCCGGAAAAAGAAGAGATGTCTGGCGCTGCCTAGCACTCATGGCCATCTCCTGTATAATAATTTCACCCAAATTTATGCACTTTAGATAGGCCGCCTTAGTGTGGTAGAGGATAGACATTCTGGGACGGTATGACCATGCTACAAATAAAGTCGAACCAATACCTCGTTGCCACATTGAGGTCTTTATTCTCTATTGGTACTCCGGCCACAATCAACCTAGGAGTATTGTCAGATTGAAGAGAGGCCAGCCAACCTTTCATATCCTCAAAATTTGTCGTCCTGATCATGCTCTGGTAGTCATGAGTAATGTTGTTAGTGCATTTTAATACAACATTTATATAGTCACCATCACATTTTACCTTTCTCCCATGGACAACTACATACTCCACTGGTTGAAAGGTAGCAGTCTTCCTCTTTTCCTATGGTACCAGGGATCCATAGGCTGAGTAGAACTCCCCGAACCAATAAGGAATGTGGGAGCCCCGCTGGAAAATGTGGGACTTAAAGGTGCTCCATATCTCCAGATATATGTCCACCACACAATCTACGAATAATCTCTTCTACTTAATAATAGTCCTCAGTCTCTCAGCCTCTATTCTGTTAAGAGACCGGGGAGAAGTACCTTTTACAAGTGGTGCTGGGACAACAATCTGATCTAGAACTGGAGAAGAAGGAGTAGTCTGAGGCACCTGGACCTAGAAATATCATGCATCATTTGGAGTGTATTTCATCTCTCCGGGCCAATAGAAGTTGGTCATCCTCAGGGATGGAAGTCTAAGAATCATGGTGTTCCCCCTCACTTTCAAATGTTAGAAGGGGAGTCGCGTAGACTCCCTCACTGTTGGAGCTAACCTCCACTTATTCAGCTGCAGGCGCCTTGCCCTTTCCTTTGCCCTACCCACATGTGATAAGAAGTTTGGTTGCCTTAGCTTTGGATGCCGTTGCATGTTCATTTATGATGATTCCTTTTGCCCTCTTGTGGGGCGGCATGTCTCGTCTCGGTACTTTGGGTCTAGCCATATTTGCAAAACACATCTAAAAAATGCTAGATATCATTCAAAAAAGTTTTAGAAATACTCACCGTACCAGTCGGCGAGTAGCCGAGTTGATTAGGCGAGTAAGATCAGGCTCGCCAAAAGCCCGAGCTTGAAAAAATTCTAGAAATAAGGCATGTCTGCAATGTTTAGGACCCTTCGGTGAGTGATCAACATCACTAGATGAGTTTAGACTAGCCCACCTAATATAACAATGTATTTTAGGGGTAAGGGGCACATAAAGGGCTATCAAAGGAACCTTTCTGCGAGTCGTCGAGTAACTCGGTGAGTCGCCGAGTGAACTCGATGAGTCACTGAGTGAACTCGGTGAGACGCCGAGTGTACTCGCTGAGACGCCGAGTGAACTCGCTGAGTCGCCGAGTGAACTAGGCGAGCTTATGCTTCCCGCTGAAAGTTACAGAATCCAACTAGCAAAATCAAGAATTTAAGGGCGATCAAAGGGGGACTTTGGACAACCGCCGAACCGTTCAGTGAGCTCGACCCAGCTCGCCAAATTGTGCAATATGCCAATTTAAAACCATGTTTCCCAAAATAAAGTCCCTGAGCCAGCGAATTAAATATCAAAAGAACACACTATGCAATAGTAATAGACCCATATGACTCATGCCTTTGGGGTACTTAGACTTCCCCAGATTCGGCCAAAATTAGCCATTTAACTACTTTTGCCCTTCAGAATAATGTCAAACGCTCCACCATTGGGCAAATTATGTCATTTGGCACAATTTGAGGTTACTCAAACTTCACCCAACTAGACCCAACATGAAATAACTGCAACCTAACAATTTAGAATCAAAATAATCTCAAAAAACACGGGAAATCATCTTTTTAATCATTTAGGCACAAGTTATAACACAATGCGGCCATTATGACAGATAAAACACAATTTTAACAATTACCCAACATATATCAATATAAAATTACCTATTGCATTTGAGTTTAACCACTAAACTAAAGTGTGAGGTTCCAAAAATGCAAACACTACACCAAATTGAGAATTGGAAAAGCTAGGCGGCAAAGTATTTCAATTCTGAGCGCGAGATCACACACAAAATGAGAGAAGAATAATAAAATATTGAAGATTTAAAGTGTGGGTAAGAGTGTACGGGGTTAGAAATGAGACAATATGAAAGATTTTAAAATTTTAAACCGTTTGGCCTTTTAAAACCTTTCAATTCGCGATCGTTTCTGCGGAGTAAGTCATCCATGCCGAACCACTCGGCAATGCGCATAATGGTATTTTACCTCGTTGTGTTTTACAGGACCTCCCATCAAATTGGGGGTTCAAACGATGGACAATATCGGTCTCGCGAACCCATTCGATGAGTTGCCGATTAAGCAATTGGCATGCTGAGTTTAATAGGCATCCACTTTAGGTTTTGTGGGTCCAATGGCGGTCCAAGTCGGGCTAACAGACCTCTTCGGTGAGTCGTCGACTGGACTTTTTGCTCGCCAAACCTTCTATTTTTCAACACACTTCACTATTCAACATGCACAAGCAACACTCGTTATTCAAAAACAAACTTTAAAGCATTAAAAACCTGGGTTGCCTCAAACGAAGCACCTTAGTTAACATTGTGGCATGACGAAGGTACCCATTGAAGCTTCATTTCTAGGGTTTGCCAATGTATCACTAGGCAATCCCCCTTTTTGTCTTGGATTTAAGTGTGATGAAATTTGACCCATTTGGGTCTCCAGCTGCTTAATAGAGACTTAGTGAGAGGTCACCATCTAATTGAGAGTTGAGACATCCTTATTTATTTCTTTCAACTCTTTGTAGGACCCTTCAACCTTGTTGGGAATGCGTGAGAAAATACCTTTCGTACGGCCACCCTCAGATTCCTTGGGCTTTTGATGCTCATAGGGAGGAACATACCTATCCTTCTCCCCCTCTCTTTCCTGCTAAGTGGCGTTACGATCACGCCAATCTATATCACAGTCTCTCCAGTCCTCATCTCTATTCCAACCTAGATTACCACCCGGTCTGGTGTAGTTTGCACAATAACCAACTCCTTCATTGGCTAGGAAGTCCAATTCCTCATTGTACAACACTTCAAACTTTTCATCATCAGGGTTTACTCTACCAACACCCAGAATATTTACACTCTTTGTACCAACACCCATGACATTTTTAGCCAAGATATCTAGCTGGGTCATTATTCTGGCCATTTTTTGGTCTCTTTCTTAATCCTTCTCGATGTTCTCTTTTGTTATTCTAAAATTGAGTGGAGAGACTTGCTTCTCACGGGTGTACCATGTCCTATTGATCTTGGTCATGCTATCAAGGAGTTGAGACGCTACTTCATATGATTGTTGCATTATACCACTGGGTAGAAGTTAATCAGCAGCGCCTTTGTTCATCGAGTCGAGGTTCCTATAGAAGTATTGCAACAACACATTGTTGGGAATTCCATGAGTTGGGCATTGCAGACCAACTTCTTAAATCTCAGCCATGTCTCATGGATTGGCTCACCATCCAAGCATTTCAAACCTTTGAAGGGGGAAAGAATCGCACTTGAAATATGGTAATGAGCTCTTCCCACGAAGTGATAGAATCTATTGGCAACTCAGCCAACCATTTGCACGCTTCTCCCACTAGAGAAAATGGGAACAACTATAGCCGGACAAACTCTTGGGATATGTTCCTAAAGGAGAATGGCCCCAAAACATCAACAATATTCCTTATATGCTCATAGGGATCCTCATAAGCCAACCCACCAAACAACCCTTTCAACTACAAGAGTTGCAACATGGTGCTTGTAATGTGGAACTCAACGTTCCCTACAACCGGAGGCAAGCGAATGGCAACAACTCCACCAACTAGATTTCGGTCATTGACATTCGGTTCATTGACATCATTGATGTTTCCAATGTCATCTTGGTGGCCCATTTGGCTACCATTGTTTCCATTGACACTCATTTCCTCTGTTTTAAAACAAACAACACAAAACCAAAACTAAAAAGTACGTAGATTCAACAATGATTAAAAAGAACAAAATTCAACTTCACCAAAAGAATCTTAAACAACACCACTCCCCGGCAATGCCGCCAATTTGATTTAACGTTTCAAGCATACCTCATCCAATTCTAGGTTTTCAACTATCGTAAATCAGCATAAAACCCAACTAAATGAGTTGGGGTCGAATCCCACATGGAGTGGTACATGTTCAAGAGTCAATTGGGAAGTATGAACGTGTTCAAATAAATCACAGGAATAAAAGTTATCGAATAAAGACATAATTCAAATTTAGAGGTGACACAAATGTCAAATGGGGAGTTTTGGATATGATTATCAACTACAAACAGTGGTAAACAATACGAAATAATAATGAGACGGGTTCTTGGGATGTGATTCGATTATAGGCTAATATAGACAAATGGGTAATTGCAGTTATTATTAAATAGCTAGATATTAGTGAGTAAGCTAGGCTATAGAGGAGATAAACTTTCTCTCGAACAATTTACCCTGAATCAGGTTGATTTCTCTCGAATATCAACAAGCATTCAAAATAAGAACACCCCAGGTGAATGTGTGTGATTGGGTTTAGGATGCACTCTCTCGAGCAAAACCCATGTCAACTCGATACCCACTGACCATCAATCAAAAACCTTAGTTCTAAAACCTATCTCTCGAGCAAGCCAAGATCACAAAGTGAAAACTCATTTTCGACTACAATTCTTAAATTAAACCACAATTAATGATTAAACTCACTTCTAAATAGCATCTAAACTAACAATTAGCAATACCCATAAACTAAATCAACCCATAATCACATAATCACACCCAAAGATATGGGGTTTTAGCTAGACATTACAAAAAGGTAAAAACCGCTACCAAATTGATTATCCCTCAACTGGGTAAGAGTAGATTTGTCCTTACAATGCTCCAATTCGAAGAATCTCAAAGACCCACTTCCAATTTTCAAAAGTTAAAAACTTCAATTCTTCAAAGTTTAGGAAAAACTAGAGAAAATTGTCTCACAGTTCAATACTCAAAAAATAGATTCAAAATATATGAGCTAAGATTTGATACTAAACTAAATGTTCAAAAATGTATTTATAGTCGTCAAAATTATGCAGGGAAAAGTCACTTACTGAATTAAGTTAGGCTCGCCGAACCACTCAGCGAGTTGCCCTTTGGTCACTTCTATCGCCGTTCGACCTTGGCATTCAGCATCCTCAAGGTGTGTAACTTTGGGCGACCTAGCACTGCATCATGAAACTACTCGGCGATCCGCCGACTGCTCCTTTCACTCGCCAACTTGGTTCTTTCCTTTAGGGCTTTGCGCACTGGAACTTTAGGCAATCAAGTAGCCATTCGGTGACTCGCCAAGTGGACTTGGTGATAACCAGGCTGACCTTTCTTCATTCTTTTAGCTTGCTACATTCCTTTTTGCAAATTTGTGTCTTTGCCTTGTTCCTCAATCCATATACCTGGAAATGAAGGGTTTTACATCAATTATTGGCACATAATAAGCATTTGAGGACACTAAATCTATATAAATAAAGCCCAAAATTAGATCAAATCACAGACTCATCAGCCCTAAATGAAGAAACCAAGTCGGCGACAAAAAGGAGCAGTCGGTGAATTTTCAAGCATTTCCGAAATGAAGAGAGAGATCCCCCAAAGTTACAAGACTTGAGGATACTACATGCCAAGGCAAAAAGGCGATTGAAGAGAGCATTGGGTGGTGCGCCAAGTGGTTTGGCAAACCCGACTTCTTCACCTAATGGACCTTCGTGGCTTATTTTTTGTGACTATTTATTAGATTTTGAACAGATTATTTGGGAGGTCGACTTAGACTGAATGTAATAACCCGGAAAACTAGTAAGACCAAGCTAGAGCCTAATGGAAACTAGTAAGTGAAACTAGAGCCTAGCGAGTTTGTTTTTGAGTCTGGTGGGAGGTTTGAAAGTGTAAAATTGTTCCCCGAGCCTAGGTTGAGGAGTATAGGGAGTTATGACTCCCCAAAGACCAACCAAGGGTACTTGAGAGGGACCCTAAATTCTAACCCCTAAGGCTTCCTAGAACCAAAAAGTTGTAGAAATTCCAAGGACCTATGGATGGGACCTATGCCCGTAGGTCCATCAACGCCCATGGGGGAGCTTGTAGGTCAAGACCCTCACTTCTTAGGTTTTAGACCCCACCAATGGATATTTAGGATGGGGTGTTACCCCACCTACGGTCTGTAGGTCAAGGGGGCATCAATGACACCTGCAAGTTGTCCAACACTCAGCCTAAGGTGGGTTTATTTGGGTAATTTGTTTTTAATTAGTTTTAAGTAGGGGTTGTTTAGTATGATGTTTATACATATATATAAAGTATTTTATATCATTAAACACCTCATTAATTTATTATAACCCAAGACCCCAAATCATAACCCAAACACCCTCCTCTCAAAGAATCTTCTCTCTAGAACCTCCATTGAAGAACCAAGAAGGATACCAAGTTATAGATTGAAGAAAGGAGCTTTTCAATATGAATTTGGTTGGATTATACACCTAAGGTATGGGAGTTTTCATCCTTGGGAAGCTATCACCCAATGATCCCTTTCAAAAGCTTTTATCTCAAATCTAGAAAATTCAATTACCTAGGGTTTCAACTCAACCCCATGGATTCCTTTCAAAGTTGCTTTTAAAGGTTATATTATGTTTATTATGAATGAATTACTGATTTTACATGATTTTAACATGCATTCTTCAAGAATCCATGAGTTCCCCCAATCTTAGCTATGATCCTTCTTTACATTATGAATGTTGTTGCAAGTTGGTCCAATTGATTGGCTGTGAGTTGATGATGAAGAAATTGCTTGATCTAAGTATGATTCTACATGTATACTTGATTAACCTAAGATCCTATGATGAAATTTATATAGTTTAGGGTTATGTCATGAAGGAGGCAAATTGAGGGTTTATACGTGACCTTCTAAGATTGATGAACTTCTTAATGTACTACATTAGATTAGATCACCTATACATGAGTTGCTTGTAATTAAAGCTTGTGTATATTAACTATAGTGATTAGGGTTTATATGATGGGTCATGGTGGAGTAGTATTGAGATTGACTTTAGATGATACTAATTGACCTTAATTGATCAAGAGTGAAACATGTGGTTAGTGGACCTAGGGAATTGGGTTTACATGATGACCATGTGAGGTGATGCTTGAGAGTAGATCTTGTAATATGAAGATGACTTCTAGGGCCTTAAGGGTACTAGCTAATATGAATGAGCTATAAATGGTGAGACTCTTATGATGAAGGTTATTATGCATGTTGAATTGTAAATGGTATTATTGTGGAAGGACTTTACCTATATGACCTACACTATGAGTATATGAGCTTATACATGCAATGAATGAACTACTTGAATTACGACTATATACATGTCTATTATAATCAATGCTAGATGTGTTGATTTACATGGTCTATGATCCTTGACTGCAATATATGTGAATTATGCATGATTGTGATATGATGTACCTACTTAAGAAAACTTTGAGAGGGAAGTGTCTATGTTGATAATATTGTTGTTGTGTCATTTCAAGGGCAATTACAAACACACACTATATACATGAATATGAATATGATGTATATATGGTGTCAATTGAAAGTCTAGTTCTCAAATGCACCTTTACACTTTATTACGCATAAAATGTACATGACCATGATTATCCTATTTTGTTGATTGAAAGTCCATTCCCATGAGAACACATGATCTTGGTGTGAAAGTTATTCTCAAATACTAATGATGATTCTAAGGTTGAAAGTCCATCTCACCTAATTAAATCTATGAGCTATTTTATGAGTTGTATTGAATGAAGGGTAAAGTATTCCTTCACACATGAAAATGCAATTCAAGACTAATTATGTATAATTTGGGGAATAATGCTTAGTACCGAGTGGATATGGTAAATGATGTAGAGGTCCGCCCGTCAATACAATAAGTCGGGTCATCTAGATTATTCTCATGAGATGGAAGCTCCTCTGCCAATACAATAGGTCGGGTTTGTAGTAGCAATCTCCTTATCCCTTAACTATGTGCCCACATAGGTTCTTAGCTAGTGCATCCACCTAAAAGCTAAACATGTTATTTCTACCTTAGGCATGTAGGACACCTTTTTTCAGTTTGGGGGTTACATGACACCGGATTCCATGTAAGCTCACATGGTCTATGTCGGTTAAGGCTATTTACCTACATGACAAGTAACAAGAACCATGACATGAACAAGTAACATGAACAACTACATGGGTTATTTACCATGGTTCCTTAAGAAGTTCTACTTAGTGTGAATGGGGGTGTGGTACTTCATTCATACATTGCACAAGTAGTCTTTTAGAGTGGGCATGGTAGGTTTCCCTTATGACATGATGATTATGAATTATGAACATGAACATGAATATGAACATGGACTATACTTATGACTTCTTAATGAGCTTTACTCAGTATGAGAGGGGGTATGGGACTTCACTTACACATTGCATAGGTAGACTTATAAGGGGGTTGTAGTGTGGTATCCTTATGCTATAAATATATATGAGTTATTTATGCATGATATTGATTGTGGCTAAAGGTGACTTTACTTATTTCAACTTATGTATATGAATGTCTCCTTGTTTATGAGTGTTGGCTATGAGTAATGTTAAGGTGCGTTATACATAATCATAGTGGCCTAGAAGTCATACTTAGTGCAGATTGGATTATGGGATCCTATCTATGCATTGCACAAGTATGGATTAGGGTTTCTTATGTGATAGATCTATTATGGTGATATGATCTTGGTATGCAACTATGTATGTGAATTATGTCTTGTGAAGATTGGAATATGTATTATGTTTATGTTGGAGACTATGCTTGTTATTATGATGATATCCTTTACGCTATAATGAATTATACATGAGTTGTCTTATGAGCTACATTCTCCAACTATTTCAAAGATGATGTTCAAAAATGGCATATAACATGGTTTCAAATAAAATGTCCCTTTTATGCATGTTTTAAGGATTTTTATGCATAGTTTCCATACTTGATACATTTTATGCCAACCCCATGTTTCTACATTCTCTATAAGTGTAGGCTTTGGAGATATTGGATTCCATCCTCTTGGCTAGGACTGTAGTAGATCAAGAAAAAGAAGATTGGTGACTCATCATTGTATTCGAGGGCTTTACCATATGTCCTTTATTGTCTTTCTATTATGTTAGACTTATGTAAAGGCTATGTCCTTAAGATTGTATTTCAAGAGAGTTTTAATCCAAGTGTTATAGATGGTTTGATACATTGTGTTATAGATTCTCTCATTTTATAAAAGACTTCGATTGTAAAGAAAAGTTTTAAATTCTGAACTATTTTTCCAATGCTCTTATGTTTAAGATATGCTATGAGGCTTATATGAGACCCCCTTCGGGGTCGAGTACATTGTGTTACGCCAAGGGGGTACCCCTAGGTAGTGAAAAACATGGTATTAGAGCATAAGATTTTGGGATGGTTTTTTTAGGATGTCTCAAGCCACATCTAGTAGAGTCTTGTTCATAAATGTGAAGCACACCACATTTTTTTGAATAGGAGGCTATCAGTTTATAAGAAAACTTCACTTCTTCATTCTCTGAGTCATTTGATAGAGTTTAACTTTAAAGGGTCTTTCTTCTAATCTGTATCCGGTGGTTTACAGGATATGGCTACTCAAGGAGCCTGCACCGGTGGGTTTGAAGAAGACTATGATGATCAAGGAGCTCCTCCTCAAGTTCAGGTTGACTTAATGACTAATGAGAAGATTAGGTATGGCTTTTTAATAGTTGACTCAAGTCGGGATAGAAATTTCAGATTTCTATGGATCTATGATGGAGGAGGACCCTCTAGAATTTATAAATAAGGTCTCTAGGGTGTTTAACTTTGTAGCAGTAACACCGGTAGAAAATGCGATATTGGTTGCTTACCAATTGAAGGATTTTTCTCAAATGTGGTTTAGTCAATGGAAAGGAGTGAGGCCAGTAGAAGCAGGCCCCGTGGGATGGGAAAGATTTAAGAATGGGTTCATTGATAGGTTTTGCTCTCTAGAAATGAGAGAGGCTAAGATACTTGAGTTTATTAACCTTCGCCAAGGTAGATCGAGTGTTGAAGAGTATGCTCATGTGTTCACTAGGTTGTCAAGATATGCTCCATCTGTAGTGGTAGACCCTAGGATGAAGATGAGTACGTTTGTGTCGGGTTTATCCAAATTGATAATAAAAGAATGTAGTATGGTTATGCTTGAGAATGATATGGATATGGATCATCTTGTGATTCATGCTCAACGGTTTGAAAAAGAGAAACTTGAAGAGAGGTCTAGAGGAATAAAGAGGTATAGGCTTGAAGATGATAGTTCCTCTCAAGAAGGGTCTTATGGACAAAGCTCTTCTAAGGCTCCCCTAAAGTTTAACCAAGATAGGGTGTCTAACCCTAAACCTATAAGAGGAAGCAATAGTGAATCGGTGTTACTTAAGCCTACTTGCAATTAATGTCGAAGGAAGCATTATGGTAAGTATCTAGTCGGCACAAAGGGTAGCTATGGTTGTGGTGGAAGTGACCACCTAATAAGAAATTGTCCGGTGCTTACAACTAGAGGAAGAGAGAAGAAGAAAATTAGGACCGATGCTCTTCAAGCTAGAAGTGAACAAGAGTGTCCTAATGTGGCTACCGGTACGTGTTTTATGCTTACCTCTATTCCGGTAGTACTTGTCTTTTGTGACTTAATAAATTGGGCATGATTAGCTTTTACGTTGTCCTTAGTGTACATGGGTTTAATTGTGGTTGTTGGTTGAACTCAACTTAGCCATATAAATTTTGTGATGAGTTGGAGGATTTGATGAATAGTGGTGTTTAAGTTATGCCTAGAGGTGTAGTGAGTTTGAAACTTTTAGTCCTAGTTTGGTAGGCTCATATGAGACTTTGAGTGGTGTTGGCAAGGTAACTTCTGAGCAAGAGTGCTTAAATAAGAACCTCTCTAATTTAGAAGTACCGATTGGGATCTTAGACCGATAAGTTACGAAATAGAAGAGTAAGAAAGTGATTCTATGAAAATGTTGAGGAGTGGTATTTTAGTAAGAGTTTTAGTTGAAGGTGCTTATTTTGGAGGCCAAGGGCCAATGAGATGTCCCAATATCCTTTTGTTCCCTTCCTCCTCTAGCTTAAGATAACAAGTTCTCCTTGACTTATTTCATGATTTTGGAGTCTTGGATGTTATATGTTTATGATGATTTCCTTGTCCCATACATTTACTTTTGTTTACCTTGGTAGGATTTGGATGCATGATTATTAGACCTCGATTTGTTTTAGAGCCCGGTAAGGTTATTATGAGCCTTGGTAATGCTTAAGTTTGTCTGGAAGGAGTAGTATTTTAGGTTTTAGTAATAGGGGGCTTACTCCCAAGGGGGAGATCATTTGCTTAGATAGAAATATTGATTAAGAGTCCCGATATCCTCATCATTTTCTTCTATTCCTATTCTAGCTTGAGACTAGAAGTTCCTTTTTGGGCTTGTTTATGTCTAGGAGTCATGAGTGTTTTAGAAATTTCCATGATCTCCTTATGTTAAGCATGTTTTGAAAGATTCTTATTTTGTATAAAATGGGCTTTTCATGATTTACATGTTCCTCATGTCGTTGTGCATTTTAGTATGGTGATGGCATATTTGACCTCATGAGATGATATGATGAACATGCTTTGTTATACTTTTGATGAAATGGCATATTGGCTCCATATTGTTGTATTGAGCTTGCTTTCAAGTGAAAAAATGTAATTCCTCCTATGATTATGTGATTGATGATGTTTAGAAGTGTTTGTATAGACTCACTCCTAAGGTGGAGAGGTTGTGTCTAGCTAACATTATTGTTATGTGCTTATATGTTGCCACGACTTCCTTATATGATGCTTGTTCAAGAAAACTTGTGTTTTGAAAGAAAATGAGTTTATGTGAATCGTTTCCCTCATGGTGTAGTGCTTTGAGTAAGAGTTGCCTATTGTACTTCATAAGAAGAATATATGAGCATGCTTTAGTTAGGAGTTTGAGAAATTCCTCCTTGAATAAAATGCTTTGTTTTGAGAAGTATTTGCATATAAGCTCCATGAGAGTGTGTTGAGCATATAATGACTAGGACATGGTAATTCCTCCTTGAACATGATAATTATGAAAATCTCATGCATAAATGGGTTGTAAGATGTAATTCATAATTCCTTGTGTTGCACTGGGTATATTGAAGTGGAGTGATATTTCCTCCTTGTTTATGTGCATTTTGATGTTACATGCATGATGGACTGCTAGTCTCGAGTCTTTAATTCCATGAAAGTGTTTAAGGTGTCATTCGAGGACGAATGTTCCTAAGGGGGAGATAATGTAACAACCCGAAAAATTTGTAAGACCAAGCTACAGCCTAACGGAAACTAGTAAGTGAAACCAGAACCTAACGAGTTTGTTTTTGAGTTTTGTGGGAGGTTTGAAAGTGTAAAATGGTTCCCCGAGCCTAGGTTGAGGAGTATAGGGGTTAAACGTCAATGTGCAACCCCCAAAAAGACAAACAGAGGGTCCTTGAGGGGGACCCTAAAGTCTAACCCCCAAAGCTGTCAAAATTCTAAACCAGGCCCATGGGGGAGCTCCGTAGGCCAAGACACTCACTTTTCAAGCTGCAGACCCCACCTACGGACTTGCAGGATAGGGGGTCACCCCTCCTACGTTCCGTAGGTTAAGAGGGTGTCAACGACACCTTCAAGTTGTCCAAGACTCGGCCTAAGGTGGGTTTATTTAGGTAATTTGTTTTTAATTAGTTTGGTATTTATACATATATATAAATTATTTTATATCATTAAACACCTCATTAATTCATTATAACCCAAGTCCCCCAATCAAAACCCAAACACTCTCCTCTCAAAGAATCTTCTCTCTTGAACCTTCATTGAAGAACCAAGAAGGAGACCAAGTTAGAGCTTGAAGAAAGGAGATTTTCTATATGAATTTGATTGGATTATACACCTAATGTATGGGAGTTTTTGTCCTTGGGAAGCTACCATCCAAGGTGCCCTTTCGAAAGCTTTTATCTCAAATCTAGAAACCTTAATTAGCTAGGGTTTCAACTCAACCCCATGGATTCCTTTCAAAGTTGCTTTTAAAGGTTGAATTATTTTTGTTTATGAATGAATTACTGATTTTACACGATTTTAACTTGAATTCTTCAATAATTCATGAGTTCCCCCAATCCTAGCTATGATCCTTCTATACATTAAGAATGTTGTTGCAAGTTGGTTCAAATGATTGGATGTGAGTTGATAATGATGAAATTGCTTGATTTAAGTATGTTTCTACATGTATACTTGTTTAACCTAAGATCCTATGATGAAATTGATATAGTTTAGGGTTATGTCATGAATGAGGCAAATTGAGGGTTTATATATGACCTTCTAAGATTGATGAACTTCTTAATGTACTACCTTAGATTATATCACCTAGACATTAGCTTCTTGTAAGTAAAGCTCGTAGATATGAACTATCTTGATTAGGGCTTATATGATGGGTGATGGTTGAGTAGTATTGACATTGACTTTATATGATACTAAATGACCTTAATTGATCAAGAATGAAACATGTAGTTAGTGGACCTTGGGAATTAGGTTTACATGATGACCATGTTAGGTGATGGTTGAGAGTAGATCTTGTAATATGAAGATGACTTTTAGGGCCTTAAGGGTACTAGCTAATATGAAAGAGTTATGAATGGTGAGTCTTTTATGATGAAGTTTATTATGCATGTTGAATTGTAAATGTTATTATTGTGGAAAGACTTTACCCACATGACCTACACTATGAGTATATGAGCTTATACATACAATGAATGAACTACTTGAATTACGACTATATCCATATCTATTATAATGATTGTTAGATGTGTTGATATACATGGTCTATGATCCTTGAATGCAATATATGTGAATTATGCATGATTGTGATATGATGTACCTACTTATGAACACTTTGAGAGGGAAGTGTCTATGTTGATAATGTTGTTGTTGTGTCATTGCAAGGGTAATTACACACACACAGCATTTGCATGAACATGAATATGATGTATCTATGTTGTTAATTGAAAGTCTAGTTCTCATATGCACCTTTACACCGTATTATACATGAAATGTACATGACCATGATGATCCTATTGTGTTGATTAAAAGTCCATTCTCATGAGAACACATGATCTTGGTGGGAAAGTTATTCTCACATACTAATGATGATTCTAAAGTTGAAAGTCCATTCTCACCTAATTGAATCTATGAGCTATTTTATGAGTTGTATTGAATGATGGTTAAAGTATTCCTTCACACATTTAAATGCAATTCAAGACTAATTATGTATAATTTGGGGAATAATGCTTAGCACCGCGTGGATATGGTAAATGAGGTAGAGACCCTCCCATCAATACAATAGGCCGGATCATCTAGCTTATTCTCATGAGATGGAAGCTCCTCCGCCAATCTCCGTATCCCTTAACTATGTGGCCACATAGGTTCTTAGCTAGTGAATCCACCTAAAAGCTAAACATGTTAGTTCTACCTTAGGCAAGTAGGACACCTTCTTTCAGTGTGGGGTTACATGACACTAGATTCCAAGTAAGCTCACATGGTCTATGTCGATTAAGGCTATTTCCATACATGACAAGTAACATGAACCATGACATGAACAAGTACATGGGTTATTTACCATGGTTACTTAAGAAGTTCTACTTAGTGTTAATGTGGATATGGGACTTCATTCATACATTGCACAAGTAGTCTTTTAGAGTGGGCATGGTAGGTTTCCCTTATGACATGATAATTATGAGTTATGTATGCTTTATTATGAATTATGAACATGAACATGAATATGAACATGGACTATACTTATGACTTTTTAATGAGCTTTACTTAGTATGAGTGGGGGTATGTGACTTCACTTATACATTGCACAAGTAGACCTATAAGGGGGTTGTGGTGTGGTTTCCTTTTACTATAAAGATACACTACACCATTTTAGGCCTACGACCACACTAAATCTGGACAACGCTTGTAAAGTGTTGTCTAAAATACTTTTGGGGACGCTTTTAAAGCGTAGCCCAAGTTTTAAACTTTTAGCTTCAATAATATTAACAACACTTCTAAAGTGTACTCTTTAATGGTAGAAGCTACACTTTATAAGTGTTGTTATAATTGGCAACAACTATTTATATAAATGGCCACACTTTTAAAGTGTCCTATTTTTATAATTATAAAAACAACACATTACAAATGTGGCCTTAGTGTTTTCACTAAAATATTATATTCCCTCCAACATTTTAACATTAAAACTTGTTCTCCCTCCAATTTTTATTGGGCAAAAAAAATAAAACATTAAAGGTT
>JAJOOR010024979.1:0-25515 GCA_036250505.1 Solanum acaule | reverse complement strand
CTTGTAAAACATTATAAACAACTTAGTTCGTTAAGGATAAAGCAATAACAAACTCAACTTTACTTATATAAAAGTAATATAACTTTAGTGGGAGATTCTTTAACCGACAACCACCACTATGAGCCCTAGTGATGATACAACGGTTTACCTCATGTTGCCCAAGGGCCATCCTATACCTTGTTGTGATATAGGACCTTGCTTTACTTAGTGGATCCACTAGCTTAATCTTACGTGATCATCTAAAAAGAATGACCCGTTAACTCCTATGTTTGGCTACATGGTTCTTATTGAGAGTTGAGTTAATATGAACTCGCGTCCCCAATTCGGTGCTCAATACTACTCCCAAAATACTTTAGCTCATAAGTATTTTAAACACATCTTTCTTTAGTTTGAGATAATTGCTCAAAGCTTAGCCCAAAGGCTCTCTTGGAAAAAAACATAGTACCTTTCTTACTCAAATGTAGAAACATTTATAAAGTTCTTTGGGAATACTTAGTTCCCTTATAATTTTTGAGAAAATGAACTCAACTCTATACTCTTTACTTAACTTGAAACTTGAGCCTTAAAACAAAGTTAAAACGTTCAATAAAGACTCTTGAAAAACTTTAAAGACTTGTTTTGACTTACTTCTTAACTTCTAAGCTTGACTCTAACATCACTTGACTTTGATCCTAACTTTCCTCGATTGGATTACGGATTCAAGGGTAATGATCTCATGTTTATGAATGAGTTCGGGATGTCTAGATGTACCTTAGAGTGTAGAAAACAACTATAAAACATAGGTACATTACCAAGGAACATGTAGGAAAATATGGGGAAGGAATGGGAAGGATTGGCGTCCTTGGCGCTCTGCAAGGCGTGGGGCGCCAACCTTCAGACTTCAGAGGGGCCTGCTGGGCGCTCTGCAAGGTGCGCCGCCCCAAGGGTGGAAGCTCAGAACCCCTTTTGGGGCGCGCTGGCTGGCGCGACGCCCCAGCCTTTTCCCCAAAAAATTCGACTTTTCTTCTTAGTTTCTCCAACTCTAAACCCTCTCAACAACAAAGGTTCTTTCCCCCAAACACTCATAATCATTAAAACCCTCAATATACAATAGATTCAACTCGAAATTCCATCCGGAAACATGTACCAAATCAACTAGAAACTTCAACAACACAAGTACAAGAATTCAACAACCACAACCACAACTTCAACAAACACAACCAATCTTTTCTCGGAATTAAAATGAATTTGGCGTGTGGGGAAAAGAACCAACCCAACACTATGGTCTCACATACCTTAATAGGGATCACCCCCGATGAAATCCATGATGATCTTGACGAAGTTTGCTTCTTCTTCACTTTCTCCTTTTCTATCTCTCTTCACTCACAACCCTAACTCTCACTTTAAAAAGGAAAAACTGATTTAAAATCAGTCTAAAACCTTAATATAACCAAAAGAAATGGTTAGGGAAAAGACCAAAATACCCTTACTAATTCGGACTAAACTGCCATGCCAACAACCCAACTTCCAAAGGGTATAACTCACTCATACGAACTCGGAATCGAGCAAACTCGGCGGCGTTGGAAAGATCATTCCAAGAGATTTCTGAGCTAGGAGTTATGACTGCTCAAATTTGACCAAAAACTCATTTTTTTTCCATACTTCACCAAATTTCCAGATTTTGAATTCTTTCCAAAATTGACTATTTCCAATTTCCAGCCTCTTCATAGTTATTTCAGCTTACACGATGTTACATGAAGAGTCATGCGAGTGTCCTCAAATATTTCATTCTCATCAGCTTGTGGTATGCAAATTGCACCCATTTCACCTATATGAGATGGGTTGTAAACACTATTGATATCATCGATACCGTCCCAATGACCAGCTTGACTACCATTTACCTCTTCCTCACTCATTTTAACTTCTATGTAGTCTAACCAACAGTACACAATGCAGCCTAAGCCAATTCAATGACAGCCAAACAATTCACAAATCAAATCTTCAATCAAAGAATTCTAAGTAACCCTACTCCCCATCATCGGCGCTATTGTGATTAACGTTTCAAAGACACTTCATCCAGTTCTGAGTGTCAACGATTGCTAGTCAGTATATAACCCAACTCAATGAGTTGGTGTCAATCCCACAGAGAGTAGCTTTTCCTTATAATTCAATTATAGAAGTATGACAACAATCTCTTCAACAAAACATTTACTGTACCTTTTTGGTTTAAGCTTCAAATTTTAGGTTATAATTATCAATCCAATTCATCACTTAATACGAGATGATCAAATAATGAAGTAACACTTGGGGAAATGAACAAACCAATTATTGAATTCAACTTAGTGGATGAATGTTGTTGCTCACATTGGGATAAATTGTAGTGGGTAGGTCGGACTATATGTAAAGCAATTTTCTCTCATCCAATTACCTTATCTTTGTTGAATTCTCTCGAACTTCAACACTAGACGGAAGATGCCCAACCCTCATCGTCATCGAATCCACTCTCTTGAGCAAGATACAAAGGATATATTCCATGTTTCACTTTCTCAATCTGAAATCATGGATACCCACTACTAAGGATGCTAAACTTGCTACTTTGGCTCTGCACTTCTCTCTCGAGCAAACACAAAACACTGAACTAGTTACACTAATCATGCAAGACGACCTTAAAACGCATCGTCAATTCAGACCCACTTCAAATTAATACCATTATTCACAAATCAATGACACCCACTTAGTAAAACTCAATAATTGGCCACATAGTCAAAACCCCAAGGACAGGGTTTTAGCCAATCATAGCGAAAAGAGGAAAATCAAGATCTGCCATGTTTCCCATAGTTAGGTAATAACGAAAATTGAATGTTAAAATCTAATACAATCTTCTCTAATACAAAATTTCAATGAAAACCTTGCTAAAATCACTTGAAATCCACAATGGTAGTGTTTTCACTCTCTATCTTGTGTTCCTCACAATTCTGAATGCCTTCTCTCTCCTCCAAAAATCAATTTATGCAAGTTTGATGCGAAGCTGTTTGGGTTCAATCGGCGAGGTAAGTCGGGCTTCATCGACCATTCGGTGACTCGCCGATTTCCCTTCCTCTGGCCTTTATTTTTCACCTTTGCTTAGTCCAGCCACTGTAATTTTAGGTGAGCCAGATTAGGATCGCCGAGAGATTCAGTGATGCGTCCTTTCTCGTTTCCACTCGCCCATCTGCACTATCTGGATCTTCATCTATACTTATGGCGTCCTGGTCATCCATCTCCAAAACAATCGGCGAAACGTCGAGTGGAACTGTAACTCGCTTAAGTTACCCATAATTTCAACCTCGGAGTTCTGCAACGTTTGGCGGTAGGGTGGCAACTTGGTGAATCACCGAGTAACATCACCAATCATCGGGCTTGTCCTTCCTTTCTCTTTCTTGTTTGTGTGTCTCGATTTCCCATTTCTGTCCTAGCTTTGTTCCTCAATCCATGTGTTTGAAAATCAATGGTTTTACATCAGTTGTTGGCACAAAATAAGCACTTGAGGACACTAAATCTATCAAAATAAAGCCCTAAATGAGTCCAAATCATGGACTCATCAAACCTCATCAATGAAGTTTTGTGGGTCCTCACCAACTTGTGACCCTAAAAACTTAGGCGGATTCATCCTTACAAAATCTTGAGCCCTGGCTACCATTGATCCACCATTTTTAATAGTAGGAACTAGAACCTGCTAATTGTTCTTGTAGGTCATACTCTAAGTCAAAAGCTAAATCACATTCTGAAACTCTCCATTCCAAACATCATAGTCCTGGACTAGAGGAACTGTGTTAGCATTGCGTGCATTAGCATTCATTGCATTAGCTCTACGATGAGGCATAATCTTAAGCGCATAACGATGGATTAGAAAGGAGATCATACCAACGCACGATAAGAATAACAAAGAAAATAAAGTTTTCCTAAAATACTTCATAGCCTCGCTCTCATTAGATGCAGTGCCCTTCACACCCATGAAAAGGACTATACTTAGTGCAGCTTTAGAGACATCCTAGGACTCTTAAACCTATTGCTTTGATACTAAGTTTGTCACACCCAAAGGCTACCCCCAGGATGCGAACACGAGACCTAGGATCACGAGTGACCCCAAGCTAACCTTGCTGGCATATCATAAGCATACTTAAAGATAAACTAAAACAAGAAATACTATGCGGAAGCTTAAACATAAGATAAACTAAAATGGTGGGGAATACCTAATACTATCTAAATATATACACTGAGAAGAGTTTAAGATACAGAAATAAAACTCAAATACTGTAGTTGAATTTGTCTATGTCTAAAATAAAGCCTCTAACTAAGTAGGGATTCTGGAACATTCCCCAGCTAACCCTACCAAATACTGAAAAATGAAATGAAAAGACTAAATATAGAAACATGTCTATTGTCGTCGAAATATGAGGACTCGCCACTGAAGCTATTGAACTGAAGATCGAGAATTGATCTATGTGTGACCTGAATGCTGAGGACCTGAACCTACATCACAAAAAGATGTGACACTGAGTATGCATCAATACTTGACAAGTACTGAGCATGCGAGATAGAATAAAGCTGAATAAACATATAACTGAACAAAGCATTAAAGCAATGATATAATCGAAACATTATAAATATGCTAAACATGTTGAATATGAACTAACTGAATATAGTGACCAAGTTTATAGTATACTAAAACTGAAGATTGAACTGTAACTGATAACTAGGTCAATACACTAGAATCTGTTTGTGGAAGCCACTAATAACCGACATAAAACCACGTGAGCTAAATGTGGAGTCTGATGCATATGTCCCATCGAGAGGACCAGATATACCTTGCCAAGGGTATAGAGGAATGACTAGCGTGATCACTAAGTATAATGCCTATAGAGGGGACTTACCTATGGGGCATGTAGTTCTGGGACTAAGAGGGTGACTGACCCATAGTCCACTTAGTATTAAGCCTAATCCCAACTAAATTCGTATATGATACATTTTGACTAAAATACTAAAAGGCTGAATAGCTCAAAATACTGACATACTAACTGAAAATGCAACATTAATGTACTCATAATGAAACATTCTTAACTGAGGAATGTATGTCTAAAATATCTCATGTAGCGAGTGTAATTCATGAACTAAATGAATCTACACAACTACGGTTCGTAGTTTCACGCAAGAACTAAGCAACAATTCCATGAAAACATGATAATTCGATTTGGATTAGTCTAACATCTGAATCACAACATAAATTTTGAAATTCTAGAAACCCTAGGTCTTACATGATGTTGAGAATCAAGAATCGTACTGAATTCTAATAACCTAATGAATGAAAGGAACCCACTAGTGAAATCCCACATACCTGGTGACGAATTTCACGGAGAAATATTTCAATTTCAGGGCTGGAACTGGAGGAAACCTTGTTGCGTTCTTGGAGAGGGTTGGTCAACTCTTTCTCTTTCATATCGTTCAACTTGGATGAATTTTGGAGAATGAGTTGACTAGGGTGAGTTCTATTTAAGTTACTAGACTAAAACTGACTAAAATGAGGTAGTTTAGGGGTTAAACGACAGAGTTTAAGGGTCCGACACATAGGGAATAGACCAAAACAACACTGACTTAAAAGTTGTCGGGACCAACCGACGAACCTGGTCCATGGACCATAATCCAGGTTACGGTCTATCCTAGTTAGTCGTTGATTGGCTTCAGAGGCTGTGACCTGGGGGTATTAACCACGGACCATGGTCCTACCTATGGTCCGTAGGTCCTGGAGTAGTTCTGGACTTCGCTGAATTTTCCTGGGGTTTTGGGGAGTCTGAACCACGAATCGTGGTCCCACCTATGTTCCGTAGGTCATGGCGTGGGTCAAGACTTGGCTGAAAAATTTTGGGGTTCTGGGAAGGGAGCAGCATGTGGCCAACCACGAACCTCACTTACGGTCCGTAGGTGGCATCGTTGGTGGCACCTGCAACTTTTGGAATCTGCATTTCTGGTCTGTCTAGAATATTGGATGTTGCAGGTTGTTAGATTCTCTCTTATCATTTTTCTTGCTAGTTTGAGTTCCATTCGAGGACGATTGCTTCTAAGGTGGAGATATTGTAACACCTCTTACTTTAGAAAGGTTAAAGTGACCTAACGAGCAAATTCAAAAAGCCTAAAACAGGCCAAGGACCCTTCACAAGAACCCTAAGTGGTCGGTTTAGGATACCATTAGCCATTTAGAGGCAGTGGGTTGGACGTTAAAGGTAACCCTAAAAAGGGACAACTGGACGGTTGGCTTCACGGACCTTGGAGACCTAAATTGTTTATGTAGCCTCCCATATAACTCACTTTGGTATTTTTGAGTTAGGGTCATTTTAGTCTTTCCCGTTATTGTTTGTTATCTAAACTACATCATTTTGACCCCTATTTCAAGACCTATATAACTGAACAAAAAGCTAGGGTTTCACTTCAAGATTCCCAATTCACCATAGCTGTTGGGCATTGATTACTAAGGTATGTTAGTATTTTACCTATGGAGTCCTTTCCTCCATAGAGTTCCTAAAATTCTCAAGTTTTACAAGTTAGATTCTTAATTCAAAGTTAGGGTTTTCTTCAATCTATATAAGTTCTTTACAATTATTATTCAATTGATTATTTTATGCAAGAATTGAAGTATGAAGATGATTATAAGTTGAATCCATATGAACCCATGCATGATTCGTGATTTTATACTATGAACATATGATGAACTTTATGTAGTATGAAATTATGAATTTAAGAACATATGCATGCTTTTATGAAGTTGATGTACATGATTTTAGGATACTTTGAGAGTAAAGTATCAATGTGGTTATTGTGAAATGTTTTCTCACATACTACTAAGAGCATAATTGTCAATGGATTTCTCATAGAAAGGATTCATAAAGTTGAAAGTTTTTCTCACCTAAGTTGAACCAAATTAAGGACCTATTCTTAATGAACTTTAGCTTTGATTGGTTTCTTAATTGTGCCTTTCCTCGGATGATGAAAATAATATGATTAAAAACTATTATATGTGATATTTTACTTAGCACCGAGTGGACTAGCGGTGATTACACATGTCCCATTAGTTATGTGTCATCATAGGTTGATTGTCGAAGATAGACAGTAGCTAGTGGATCCACTTTAGCTCAGACTTATGTGTCTAATGCATACTTGTGGCTAAAATGTTTCACTAATTTAGGGACCAGTGCTACCACCGCTCATGCTCGTGGCTAGTTGATCTTTTGGTGCTCAATGATTAGTGGGTCCTCATATTCCGAGGGCCGAGATACTTTTATAGATTTTATGTCATTTCAGTCTATAGACCTTTGGACGTGGTGTATGGGTTACTTCTGAACCACTCATTTTGATACGTATATGTCTTATTTACACTTCTGTTAGACTTCCACTCTTGTCAAATTCATTTATGATTCTAAGTGGCAGGTGTAAGGCCTTTCGGGGTCCTATAAGCCATGTTACACCTACGGTATACTTTAGGTTGTAACAAATTCCGTCCCAAAACACAGAATGCCACCCTCATTCACTCTCAATTAGTGATGACCCGACATAAGTTCAACCTTAGAGAAGTAACTCTCTCCTTGGAGTTGATCAAACAACTCATTTACAATCAGAACTGACTCAGGAGTAGGATTTTTGAAATCTTTATCCCTAACCCAAACTAGATGATGAATTCAACCCTTAGGAATCATCATCCTCGCCTATAGGCAAGTTATAAACTTATCCTTAAGAGCATAATTTTCCCCTTCCCATGACAAGATAAGTTCGTTCAGAACCTTCAATGTGACCAATCGGGTCCTACAATCTATGGAAGCATAACATGCATGAAGCCAATCACTCCCAAGAATAACATTAAAATCTAGCATATCATTCTTTACAATATTAACATGAGTGACTCTATGAGAAACAAAAATAGGATAATTTCTATAAACTTTTCTAGCAACAATAGAATAGCCAATGGCAGTAGAGACATGAAAGGGGTTAGAAAGGGTTTTGGGACCAACATCAAATCTCACAGCCACATAAGGAGTAACATATGACAATGTAGCACCTGGATCAAGCAACACATACACATAAAAATGAAATACTTTCGACATACCGGTAATAACATCTAGGAAACCCTTATGATAATGTCGAGTCAGAAGAGTGTAGAATCTATTTTCTTTGGGACACTCAAATTGTAATCACTAGGAGAAAAATTGGGCAGAGTAATGAAAGGGAACAAGAACAAGCAAGTCTTTAAATGAAACTTTATAGAAAAGAGAGAAAGTCAAGAACTAGTAAACATACTTAAGCTTTAAATCATAAAACCATATAATGAAAATAATTTTAGAGAATGTATACTTTCAATAAAACTTTTATTGATTTAGGAATAGAGAGAGAACATGGATGGGAATGGAAAAGATGGGAAAAATTAAGGAAACTGTAGATAGTTTTTAATAATCATAAGGTTTTAAATGTAATGTACCGTTAATTTACGGTACTTGTATTGCTTTAAACTTGGAGTTTTGTGTGTCCTAGGCATTTGTCTGTAGATTGTATGGTCTTTTGATTATATTTTCCAAGAAAAGAGGTTTTGAGCAGTCGGGATAAAATGTGATGAAGCAGCTGATATTTGGTGTTTGACAACTCAACCTACGAGTTGTAGGATATTCTATGAGTTGTAGGAATGAGTCATTGTTTGAAGCAATAGTTTCTGGAGCTAAGCATAAAATGAAGGAAGCTAATGATGAGCCGTAGTAACTTCTACAAGTCGTATAATTGAGTCGTGGAAAAGTTTAGAGAAGTTGAGCTCCAGTACTTGAATGACAGTGAACCAGGACGGGTCGTACAATGATCTACAGACCGTAGATCATACCCGTATAAATTGCTTATAGGTGAAAGACAAGCTGGTGATGTATGGATGGTACCTATGAACTGTGGCCAATCCATACTAAGAATAACATCAAAATCTAACATTTCAAGTTCTATAAGATCAACATAATTGACTTTGTGGGATAAGGAGACGGGACAATTACTATAGACTCTCTTAGCCACAATAGATTCATCAATAGGCGTAGACACAGAAAAAGGGTCCATCAACACATTCAAAAAAACATCAAACCTCAAAGCTACATATGACGTCACAAAGGACAAAGTATCTTCGGGATCAAGAAAAGAATAAACATAAAGATGAAAGGATTTCAGCATATCGATTACCACATCGGGAGAACCCTCTTGCTCAAGACGAGTTTGAAGTGCATAGAACCAACTTTGCATTGGAGAACTTGAACCGTAACCACTAGGTGAAGCTTTCCTACCATCCTTTCCCTTGTCAATCCTAGATGGACAATCTCTCAAGTGGTGACTAGTCTTACCACAACAAAAGTAATTATCTGTACCCATCATGCATTTTCCTAGATGACTCTTGCAACACTTTTTCCATGTAGGAATTGAAGATCCATTTCCACAACCATTTCGTACTTGAGTCTTAGGGTAAGACACTCTATCTTTGTTGAACACAAAATCCAGAGAATTAGAGGAACATTGACCTGACAACATTTGTTTAAACCTACAACGACAATGTCCATCAGACCTTCAATGTGAGACGTCACCATCAATGGTCTTTACCCTTTTTTCCTCCCTAGACTTTTCCATAAGTTTATTCTCTTCAATTTTTTGATCTTCAATCATTAGACGAGAAATGTCCATTTCCTTAATAAGCATGGCCGCTTGACATTCCTTAACCACTATTGTAGACACACTCGAAAAGTACTTACTCATCCTTCCCCTAGAGTAGGAAACCATAGTAGGAGCATACTTAGTAAATTATGTGAATTTCAAGGCATAGTTCTTCACACTCATATTCTCTTGACGAAGGTTAACGAATTCAGGTATCTTTTCCTCCCTCATCTCAAGGAGAAAGAACGTATCAAGGAAAGCAGCCTTAAACTTTTCCGAGTCAAGAGGACCCACATCAACTGCCTTAATTTTCTTCAATTGGTTGAACAAAACTTGAGCAATACCTTTAAGTTAATAAGTAGTTTATTCCGCATTTTCCACTGGTGACACTCCCATGATAATAAAAACATTGTACACCTCATCATCTTGAGGATCTTCCCCAAATTTGGACCCATGAAACTCTGGAGGATTTATCTAACTGCAGTCCCTAACTCTAGTAGTCACTGTACTCACATTTGGGTTCACGGGGACCACATCCTCCATATTCGCTTGAGCTAACACATGAAAATCAGCTTGAAACATCGTATTAGTCAGTTGTTGGACCAAAGGGTCGACCGAAACATGTGGAGCTTCTTGAGGACCTTCTCATTCAACATTCTCATTTACATTCCTTCTCATGTATTCTCTTCAAGGGGCCTTGTCTTGAAAATCATCGGATACAGATTAAGAGAGTGACATATAGAGTTACATTCTATTGCACGACTTTAGAGTGATTAAATAAGTGGAATTTCCTAAAAATATTATAGTCTCTCATTCATAGTGTGGTGCGCTTCACACTCCTGAATAAGAGATCTA
The DNA here is from genome assembly GCA_036250505.1 of Solanum acaule. Taxonomy (NCBI): domain Eukaryota; kingdom Viridiplantae; phylum Streptophyta; class Magnoliopsida; order Solanales; family Solanaceae; genus Solanum; species Solanum acaule. The sequence goes on along the minus strand of JAJOOR010024979.1, from coordinate 14,988 downwards.
CTCGACGTGGTTGATAAGACATCCTAAGACCTTTCTGAACCTTGTGCTTTGAATACCAAGTTTGTCATAATAAAAAGTATACCCTAGGTGATGGCATATAGCACCCGAAAAGGCATTACACAAGCCACTTAGCATACATCATACAGGATAATAGAATTAAAGAGTTCAAAAGATAACATTTTTTATATAAAAAAAGTTCAACAAAAGCGGAAGTCCAACATAAGTCTCAAATCCATCTAATACATCTTAAGGAAAGTGATTGGGATGTAACTCATACATCACATACAAAGTCTGAATTAAAATGACATAAAGCTATAAAGTGTTTCGGTCCTTGGAACATGACGACTCACCAATCAGTTGAAGAATCCAATAGATGTCTATCCACGATTGTGTGACGTAGGAATGTCGACGCCTACATCCATTAGATAATATAGGCACAAGTATTACATTAGTACATGGAAGTACTAAGTATGAGGCAGTTTGCTTAAACATGAACATGATAGTATAAATGGTTTATACCATGTAGACATGATCAACATTTGGACATTTTAAACATGAGGAAGTAAAACATTAAATTCATAGGCTATAGTCAATTTATTTGAAATAAAGGACATAAGAAAAGCTTGAAGAAAATATAATCATTTTGTGGGATGTTAGCTTTATCCGATAATAAGACCATGAGAGTTGTATCATGGAATCTTGTATATCCCTCATGCCAAAAGAAGGGGAATCCAATTGCCAAGGTAGAATTCTTACACATCATCATTTGCTAAAGTTGATACACTAGATAGGTCATTGGAGACATCTTATGGGGGCAAAAAGATTGGGACTACAGGTTGGTACTAGAGACTACCCTATTTGAGCCTCCACCTCAAAGCCCTCTGTGTGCTAAGTCTAATTAAATCTCAACAGAATAAATAAAAGACAATTATCAATTTAACATAGGAAAGGCAATGATCAATACCAATACACATATTTCGAGATCAATACATAGAATAGCTCCTTAAACATAATTCAACATGGATGAGAAAACCTTTCACCAATATGGATTCATTTTGTGAGAAATACCTTTCACACTATTTATCATCATAGTAAGTGAGAAATACCTTTCACATTATTTATCATCATAGTAAGTGAGAAATCCTTTCACAATAGCATCAATAATTTCGTTTCAAAGAATCACCAATTCATTTACAATAACTTTATGAAAACATCCATATCTTCATAAATTCATAATTCGTAGGTTCATGAGTTCATCAATTTATAGTTAAAAATCTAATTTAGGCATGTGTTTCAACTAAATATCATTGATTCATGCATTGGGAGACTTAATCAACAACAATCAATCAAAATTAAATGAAACCCATAAAAATAATTCGACTAAAACCTCAACTTGATTAAATTGAAATTCAAGGGAGAACATGGAAACTTTGGGTACCCCAGAGAGAGAAGGACTCCATGGGTGCATACACACATACCTTGATCCTTTAAGCCCAAAATACTAGAGATTTAGAGACTTGAATGGAACCCTAGCTCTTCTTCTTCTTCCTTAGCTTTGAGAGAATTCGGGGAGTGGACATGGGGAATTTAGGAAAATGAATAGAAAATTGTAAAATTACCGACCTCAAATGTTATATAGGGCTTAGGGTAGAAGTTAAAACAACATAGTTTTAGTTTAAAACAATTAGGGAAAAGACCCAAAATCCCTTTAAAATAAACTACCGACTCGACCTACGGACCGTAGATCTTTCTATTGTCCATACTAGCAACTGTTTAATGTGTATTGGGACTATGATTTCAGCTCTCTTTTGATGGAACATTTCTACAGTTCGTAGGTCTTTCTACGGTCCGTGGAAACCAACCATAGAAACCTATTTTGACCCTTAAAAATTCTTTAAGTTAAGGACTCACCTACCAGGCCTATCTACGACTTATACAAGCATAGATGGACTATCCTAGTTAACCGTACAAAGGGTACTAAGACTTATTTTGAAAATTATAATTTCCCCCTTCCTATGGTTGCCATATATGACCGATAGAAGCTTATACGGTATGTAGATGGGTCCCGTAACATTAGAATTCAATCCAAAAAATTATTTTTTTCCTTTTCAATACTCGGAGGTGTTACAAATTACATCGGTACATTTGAATGTACAAGTATGTAATATAGCCGAGGTGAAATAACTGAATGAAAGGACTGCAATAGATTTCAATATACTCAAGTTGAATGTAAAGAAATAGAGGAGTTAAATCATTTAAAGTATTGCAAAATACATACTTATCTCTAAACTAAACATAATAAGTGATATATTAAAATACATTTTAACACTATTGGGAGATTCTCTAACCTAAAATAATCACTATAAGCTACGTTATAATACAATGTCTCACCCATGTTGCATGAACTGCCCTATCTCGTACAGGTGTATGGAACCTCTCAACTAAGTGTATCCACTAAGCTCTGACTGAAGGCACTAAAGATTCATCTAAGAATTATGATTATGTAGACATGTTGGAAAGACATGGTTTATTAGGATTTTGAGTTGCCTGAACTCATCCTCATATCGGTGCTCAATACTACTCCCAATAATATAAATATATATATATATATATGCATTTATCTCTGTGCTCAAATGTATAAAAATACTCTTTCTCTTGTTTGAGATAATTGCTCAAACTATCCTTTTAAAAGAGGTAACTGCTATGAAATATCTCCGAACTCATTGCTCATCTAGAAAGCAAGGCTAATTTTTGCTGTTTGTAAAAATATTTTTATTGAGTTGAGATAATTACTCAAAAAGGCCTCTTTAAAGGGTAACTTCTCCGTACTCGATCTTTATGAAAAATCATTACTTTTCTCAAAAAATATTCTCTTTCTTCATGTAAAAATGAAACATTTGGGAAATACTTAGTTCCCTTTTACTTTTTCTAAAACTTCTCTTTACTTCCTCAAAAACTCAGTTTAAACATTTATGTTTTGTTTAAAATATTCTCAATAAGAATTCAATAAATACTCAGGAGTAAAGTTCATGGTGAAAAATAGACAGGAACAATCAACTCAATAATTTCAATAAACAATATACAACAATTCAATAATTATAAATAGGAATTCAATAATCAATAACTCAGGAACTCAAAACTCAATATAAACTTATCTCAAGAATACTGAAATCTAAGGACAAAAGTGTAGATTGCTCTTTTACAAATTTGAAATTGGAGGTATGGTGTTAGGATGAACTAGTCCAACATTTTGATGGCCTTACATACCTGGAAGAATGAAGTTCTTGGCAAAATTGACGTAAACGAAGAATGGTTGAAACCTATATTTTCTCCTTTAGAACCTTGCTCTAATGTATTGAAGTATTAATGAATGTAAAAGAACTGATTAACACTTTCTAAGCCCTTAACTATGTGTAAAATATTATGGTTTAGGCTTAGAATAGTGATTAAAACGACGTAGTTTAGATACAAAAACTTAGGGGAACGACCAAAAGGAAGGCTTCATGGATCATTTAGGGTTCCACGGTCCGTTAAACACTTCATCGTTCATATAGCCATCTGTAAAACTTTGACGGTACGAAAGGGCCTTACTAAAATGGGCATAACGTCTTACTTCGAACTCGAAATGAGGCAAGCTTGGTGGCGTTGGAAATAGAACAATAATATCTTTAATTTGATAGTTCATTGGACACCGAATTCATTATGTTCTTAGAGATATTGTTTTTTGAAGTTGACCATAACTTAAAAACATAAGAAACCACCAAAAAGAAGAGCTCGACGGCCTCACGTGCTATAGGAAACCATCCAGGAGACCCCTTGTCTAGAAGCCCTAGATGGCTGGGAAACCTCACCTAAATGGATTGTCCATGTCTTCACGGACCGTTTAGGGTCCGTCCATGTGGACTCCTCTCTTTGCAGCCCTTAAACGGTTGGGCCACTTCAATAAATGGACCGTGGTCCCTTTCATTAGCCATTTAGGCTTCAGTGAAGGGTCCGTGATCTATTTTAGGGTTTTGGACATGCCTATTAACCCTTTTTAACCTTTTACCAATTCAGAGGTGTTACCAGAATGATACAAATTTTAAGAGTATAGTTGTGATGTGTTATATAATTATTTGGGACATAGCCTAGAAACTTTTGGGGTGTTACATTACAGAACTACTTGACTTTGAATTTGACTTACATATGATTGATTTAATTGTTGATTATGACTGTTGAACTGTGGATTTCGGGTCTTGTGACCGGTATTTTTTAGAACTGCTAGGTTGGGCTGATTTCTATGAAAGTTGTAGTTTAAGAAGGTTCGGTTGGAGTGTAAGGGGTATTTAATTTCTATATAGATGCCTTGTTTATTAGGTTTCATGTTGGGTACTGTGTTGTTGGTACTCAACCCTTGCTTCTACACTGTGTAGGTTCCGAGCCAGGACCCGTGTGATTTGTTTCTTCTTCTCTTGACATTAGAGGCTCATTGAAAGACTTGATAGACAGTTTTTGTTATCACGGTGGGCCCTCTTTTCCTTTTTCCCTATAGTTTGGTTCTATTTGAGATACAAAGATTGAGACTTGTTTTTATTTCTTAAATTCCACACTTTATTGGCTTGTACATGTGACACTTTATGTCTTGTTCTTGCTTTACTATTTCTGCATTTTTTTCGTTTTCGTTGGGTTAAGGCTGACTTTTATTAGTGGGAATCGACAAGTGTCATCACATTCTTTATTGGGTTGTGACAGAGTGCCTATCCTACCCAAATTTAAAGAAGCGTTGAGTAATGTCTAGATATAACCTTACATAGGTTCTTTTCCGGTGTTCAATTTTTTTCCTGATATCTTTAGAGGTTTTTATTTTACACAAATAAGGGCTATAAAACACTTAGCTTTGTTCTTTGAGACACTATAATTTCTTAAGAAGGGTCAATGGAAAATTATTATTTCAAGTGATCAATCACCTTCTTTTGTTGTATATAGGCCAGTTAACAACATTTGTTAGCCTTTAGATGCAATGTCCTTTTGGCCTGGTACTTAGAGGTTTTGTAAAAATATCCCCCTATTTGGAAAATAATCTATTGTTGTGGCATAGATTAATTGGAAAAATATCCCCTTGCTTGTAAAAGAATCCATACAAAAAATTTCTCTAAAGTTTTTTTAAAAAGAATTAGGGGGTAGGAAAATGGGAAATGGGTTATGATTATAAAGAAGGGAATTGAATCCTTAATAAAAAGGTGAAAGTTCATATAACCAACCAACTGAATTACTAAGATTTTACTCAAATTTGGTTATAGATTAGTTTTTTAGTAAAGTCTCAACCAAATCTATATCCAAATGCTTTAGACTTCAAGAACTGGAAAATATAAACAAAGAGATTTTGACAAACTTACCATTTTATTCATAAAAGGCTTCTCTATATTGTAAAAGCTTGCAAAACTCCGGAGGCTTATTGGCATTCATTGGAATTTTTTCTTTTTCTTTTTTTGGTTTTGCAAGAGGAAATAATAGACATCAAAAAGGAAATTTGTGAGTTGCTCTATTGTTTCAACAACAACTTATATTTCTTTTTCTTGTGTTTCCGCACTAAGCTTTCACACTTAGGCATACATATATATAGACACTAAACACACCTTGTAGAAGATTTGTAAGAGTCTAAGTAGAAAATATTTTATGAATTTCGAGATAATTAAATTAATATAAAATACAACACATTAATTTTGACAAGAAAAGGTTGCAGGTTGTAAATTTCACGTGACACATGCAAGTTCTTTTCTGACTAATTTAATTTCACTACTTAGTGGAGGCATATTGTAAATTTCATGTGGCCCACAAGTTGTTGAGGTCATCACATTTGAAATTAAAGAAAAACTACTTTTAAAATTCTAAGATAATTTTAAAATTAATATAGATACAAAACATTAATTTTGAAAAGAAAAGTGGTAGGTTGTAAATTTCACATGACAGACCCAAGTTCTGTGAGGCTTATTTAATTTCACAAAAATAAATTATATAGTGGACATTTCATTATTGGGTGAATCTCTACTATATAATTTTTTTTCCTGAGGATTCTATTAATGGGTTTTTGATGACCTCCACAACTTGCGTGTGTCACGTGAAATTTACAATCTACCTCCACTAAATTATGAAATTAAACAAGTCTAACAGAACTTGCGTAAGTCATGTGAAATTTACAACCTACCACTTTTTCATGGCAAAATTAATGTGTTGTATTTATATTAATTTAAAAGTTATCTAGGAATTTATAAAATATTTTCTATTTAATTTTCAATGTGATGACCTCCACAACTAGCAGATCACGTAAAATTTACAACATGCATTCACTCAGTAATGAAATTAAATAAGTCACACAGAACTTGCGTGTGTAACGTGAAATTTAAAACATGCCACCTTTTCTTCTCAAAATAAATGTGTATGTATTTTATATTAATTTAAAAGTTATCTCATAATTCATAAAATATTTTCTACTTAGACTATTTCAAATCTTCCCCAAGAAATGTTTAGTGTCTACATATATGTACGCCTAAGTATGAAACTTTAGTGTGGAAACACAAGAAAAAGAAATCTAAGCTCTTCTTGAAACCAGAGCAACTCAGAAACATCATTTTTGATTCCTATTATTTCCTCTTGCAAAACCAAAAAAAAAAAATTAAAAATGCTAATGAATCCCAATAAGCCTTTGGTGTTTTGCATGCTTTTACAATCTAGAGAATTTTTTTATGAATAAACTGGTAAGTTTGTCAATATCTCTTTGTTTATTTTTTCCGATTCTTGAAGTCTAAAGCATTTGGACATAGATTTGATTGAAACTTTACTTGAAAACTGATGTACAACTATAGAATAATTTGAGGGAATGTTAGTAACTCAGTAAGTTGGTTGGTTACCTAAACTTTCACCTTCTTAGTAACGATTAAATTCACTACTTTATAATCATATCCCATTTCCCATTCTCCTACCCATAATTTTGAAAACCTTTGAGAAAATTATTCTTTTTAATAAAAAAAAAAGACTTACATGTCCAAATAGGCCCTAATAAGAATTTCAATTCCAACTCAAAAGCTTCATTTGCTAAATTAGTTTTTTCTACAAGTGTCGTCTTGGTTCATCAATGAACACATGATAATGTTGTGCAGTGCTTGCTTACTGAAAACGGATGAAGTTTAATGCCATGGGAAGCAAAGTTACTGAGAGAAAAGTCTAGGAGTTACTTCATATGTGAACAAAACTGGCCACGATTTGTGATCCATCACAAATTGAAGTAATGCGGCATTTTTCTATTTTTTATCATTTAAAAATCATCCTTATGTATTAAACCATACACATAGAAATGTTGCAGAAACATTATTGGTGAGAGTGAACTTTTTTATGAGGAATTTAACAGCTCTAAAGATGATATTGAACCTTCAGTAAGGAAATCAAAGAGAGCTAGAAAAGGGGACAATGAAGAAGAAAACATTGATCTTCCCTATTCAAATCATGCAATTTACTATGAAAAACCTAATCTAGAGAAGGTGTCATCAGGTCTACAATTTATCAATGCAACACCTTAGGATATTCCGATCTATTTCTCATTTTAGTAAGACTTTATATGAATTCAAATAAATTTGATAGTTTTCACAATTATGGGGTTTTCATATTTCTTAAGAAAAAAAATATAACTTAAGAAATTTGAATTACATGTCCAAAAAAACCATCAACTTCAAATCTATATGATTAAACAACTTCTTTCAAATTATGTTCAACCATGGCTTACATCAAGTTTGCATGTGCGTTAAACTAATTAACAAACTTGATCTTTAGTGTAGTTAAAGACTTGTATATCAATGTGTCTGTAACTTATAAGTAAGATCTTTAAACTGCCATAAAACAAGTAATAATCTCTCTAGTTTAATTTATATGAGAAAGTTTGAATAGGCACATGGATTAAAAAAGAAATGAAGATCATTGTTGCGACTAATGATTCTAAACATGTCATAAACTTTGTATGGTCATAAGTTTTAAAAAAATTGTGGCCTTAAATATTCCATAACATTTATGTAGGAATCTAGTTGTATAGTACTTATACATATAGCAAGTTTGTTGCAGAGGAAAACAAAGAAGCTAAGTGTGGAAGTGAAGAAGATGGTCTCAAGAAGAACAAACGTTGCCTTTTGTTAAACTTCAAAGAAGACAGTAACACCCCAGAAATTTTTTAAGCTAAGACTCGAACCATTCTTCGTAGTGAGTGAGATTTTGAGAGGAATTTAAAGTTTCTTGAGTATTAAGGTCAATAGATGTAGCACCTTAAGTTCCAAGAAGAACCTAAGAGAAAAGCATTCAAGTCATTCCTAATTTTTCTTAAGTTTTGGGTCAACTTCAAACGACCATAACTCCTAGTACAAGATGAGTTAGTTGAGCTAAAAGAGAGAAAAAAATAAATCCGTTTGAATCCTCTTTCCAATGTCACCGAGTTTGCGAAATTCCAAGCTCTGAGTAAGAAGTTATGACTGATTTACTAACGACTCCCAAACCTGGCAGCAGCTCCGCGATGGCTCCGCGTTACGGAGCCAATACGGACCTCACTGCCTGGTGAAAAATTATTCCGACTCTCAGCTCGTTTTAATTATTTCTCTAAGGGTATTTTAGTCCTAAAAACCCTTTGGAGGTCATCTAAATAACCCTAAACGTGTAGAAAATCAGTTTTTCATAAATCAAACACTCTCATTTACTCCAAAAATTCTACACTAAAGGGATTCAAGAAAACGCTAAGGCTAGGGTTCAGCTTTCAAAGGTTTCCCTTTAAATTGCTTCAAGAGGATAATTCTTTCAGGTATGTAAGCTTCCATAGTGTTGGGTTTGTTCACCCACACACCAATCATGTTAATTTCAGCTTTAAATTCGTTCTAAAAGTTAAAGCTTTGACTTACTTGTTATGTATTCATGAATTTGTTTTCGTTCTTGAATTGGGTTGAGATTCAGGAGTTCTTGAGGTTAATGTGTCGATTTATAGAGAGGTTAGAGTTAGATTCTAGTGTACATGTGCTGGGTATCCAAATCTAAATAGGAATTGATGAAAAGAACCGAGTTTAGGTGAATTGGAGTTAGAAAACGAAGAAGGAAAAAGTCAGGAAAATCTGGCACTTGGCTCCGCGTCGCGGACCTGCCTCCCCATTTCATAAAGGCGTCCTCAAATTGCGGAGAGGTCACGGACCTCTCTACCTCAAAACTTATTACGCGACCGATTATTTTAATGCGTGTCCGCGTCGCGGACTAACTTCCAAGCAGTGATTTTTTTATCTTCTCTCATGTTTATCTATCTAAAATCAATCCTAAACACTATGAGATCTTTCCTTTCACAAATCACAAGTTTGAATCCATAATTCAAGTTCAAGGTAGAGTTAACAGTTAAGTTTTCGAGAATTCTTTCGTACATTCTAAGAAAGTCCTTTTTTGAGGAATCTTCTACAAATTCTAATAACTTGTTTCAAGACTCGAACAAGTGAGTATGAGAGTGAGAATAATGTATTCATGAGTCTACCTTGGCATCATGAGATCTTTCTTATCATGAACCATAACTCTTGAATTCATAATTCACATTCAAGAGAGAGTTAAGAGTAGAGTTCAAGAAAGTCTTTAAGTTCAATTGCGAATCCTTTGAGATCAACTATCGATTTGAACTAAGTTTTGAGGAAGTAAGTCAGAAAATAAGAAGGGTCGCATACATGAGTTCCATATAGTTATGTTGACCATCGAGTCGAGTTGTTTCATGCCCATAATTTTGCATGAACTTCGTAAGTCGAGCATCTTTCAGAAAAGTAGTATCTTCAAGTTCTAAGCCTTTAAGTGTTGAGTTCCTAATCCCTTTTGAGAAGTATCTTTGACTACTTGAGTTGAATATTTCATGCTCATAATTTCGCATGAATATTATAAGTTGAACAGTCTTGAGATGAGAAGTATCTTCGAAGTTCTTGAGTTCCAATTATTTGTGTTTTATCTATGCTTATTGAAAACCTTGCATTGAGTCGTTCATGTCCATAATTCAGCATGAACCATATTTTAAGAGGTCTTTTACAAACGTTTTAACTTTGTTTTAAGACTTAAGTTTTGAGTTCAGTAAAGGGTAAAGTTGAAGTTATTTTCTTCAAAAAGTATATGTGGACTAAGTATTCCCAAAGAGATTATAAAATGTTTTCACATTTAAATAAGAACGGAAACTGAGATTTCCAAAGAGCCTTCGGGCTAGTTTTCATAAAAGAGTAATCACTTTCTAAATGAAGCAAGAGGGGAAACTTTGATTTCCAAGATAGCCTTTAAGCTATGTTTTTGAGCACTAATCTCAAATCACAGAAGAAGTATGTTTTTAAACATAAAGAGCTAATATAATGTAATATTTTTGGGAGTAGTATTGAGCAACGATGGGGAAGAGTTCATACAACTATCAGCCCCCTTAAACCGTGTAGCCATGATGGGTAGAAAACGGTCATAGCTTTTAGATGAATCCTTTTCACATAGACTAGTGGATCCACTTAGTAATTCAGGTCCAATACCTTTGGCTGGGTATAGGATGCGTTGGCAGCGTGCAGAGATCGATGTATCATCACAATAACTCTTATGTGATGGGTGTCGGTTAGAGAAACTCCAACAACAGTATTTTCATGGTTCCTCAAGGGGTTCTGCTTAGTATGAATGGGGGTATGGGACTTCATTCATGCATTGCACAATTAGACTTTGAGAGGGAGCATGGTATGTCTTTTATAATATTATGATTATGAGTTAACATCATGTTTTAAACAATTTTCCTTTTTTCTTTATATTGCACTTGTTTTAAACTGCTTTATATTGAAATGAGTTTTGTTATGTTGAGTTGAGTTGAGCCAGGTAAGTTCTTCAGTTCATTTCAGATTAGTTCAAGCTTATGTTATGCTTTAGAATTCCCCTTACATGCTCGTACATTCCACGTAGTGAGCCATTTGGCATGCATCTTCTCATGATGCAGACACAGGTATTCAGGATCATCAACAGGAGCTTCGTTGATACATCCAAGAGTTCGAGTTAGCTATGGTGAGCCTCCTTGCTTTAGGAGGATTTCATTTAATTTTTAGTTTAGTCAGGATGTCGTGGGTCTTGTCCCGACTTCAATGTTTATCAGTTAGAGGCTTCATAGATAGTCAGTATAGTTGAGAAGTCCATATTATTCAATTATTTTATTAAATGTTTTAAAGACCTAAGTTGCGTATTTTATTGCAAGTTGAATAAATTATTTTACTCTAAGTTGTTTATTTGAGTTGATGTTTTGAAAAGTTGAGTTTATTGAATTTTATTCAGTTTTAAGCTTTGCATGCTTAAGTTAGTTTTTCGCTTGTAGTCTGTCAGGATGACGGTTCGCTTGGGGACCATCAATTGTCTTCGAGTGCCGGCCACCTCCGGTATTTAGACTCGGGTCGTGACAAACTTGGTATTAAAGCATAGAGTTCAAGAGTCCTAGGGAGTATATGAAGCTGTGTCAATAGGATTTTTTTTATGGTTATGAGGGCCCACTTCTATAAACGAGGGATTGCAGACATTTAAGAAAAATTTCCTTTCTTTCATACTCTTAATCGTGCAATAGAGCTATGTTCGAGATATTTTATTCTTACTCCTACGTTTCTCCTATTCGTTCATTCAACTACCCATCATACTAAAGGTGGTTGAAAAGTAGAGTCAGTTCTTTATTGATGAGTTGTTCTTAGCAAGAGTTTTGAGGAAGTCATAAGACTCCAGAGGGACTTAAGAGAAGTCGAAGAGTAAGTTAACTGTTCAATTGCAGAGGAATGCACCCATATTCATTTGAATCGTACGTTTGAGTTAAAAGTGAGTTGTACTCTTTTCCTTAAGCCTTGTTTCAACTGAGATCCTTATGAGGAAGTATGTTTAGAGCTTGGGTAGTATTTTCACCCTGAAGGGTAACATGAGTTATGAGATCATGAGAAGTAGTAGTGAAAGAGCCCAGAGTTAGAGGAAAGTATGTAGAGGTTTAGTAATCTAAGTAAGGGAGATGGTCTTATGACAAGCTATGTCACTATAGTCATGTACCTAGTAAGTTAGTAATGACGAGTTTTCCCTTATGGGTAGACTAAGAAGTGATGAGTTGTGAAGATTCCATCATTGGAGGTAGAGTGTGTTGTAGCTAGAAGGAGTTTTTGATGAAGTGTCATTGGGTAGGTAATGACCATGTGTAAGTGTTGAATAGAAGAACAGGAGTATTCATGAGGTGATAGATCTAAGCTAGGCTTATGATTTTGAGGGAGAGCCCATCATATTCAAAGTGTTATAGAACTAATTAGGCATTGATGTATAGTGAATGAGTGCATAGTACTCAAGTTGTGATTGGAAATGTGATAGTAAATTATAAGTATGAATACTACGAGGTAAGGATTGACTATTTGTCATGAATTTTTAGTGGGAGAGTGATTATTAACTTTGCATCAAGTAGTTGTAAGTTAGTATAGTAAGCGAGCAATCATATTGATATTCGGGTTTAGTCATAAATATTAAGCTTGAATTCGAGATGAGTGTCATGATAAAAAGAATGACAACATGAAGATGATGATGTTAGTCTTGATATATGATCTAGAAGACTTGACATACAGTAGGAGAGGAATTGAGGTGATTAGCTGCAATAGTATGAATGGTACAAGTGAGAGACCCTAACCTTTAGATAAGGGCAGTGAAGTGTGGCTAAGTCACAGGAGTAACAAGAGCATTAAGAGGTGTGCCGAGATGGTATGTTACCAGATGAGGTTCCAATTAAGTTATGATTTTCCATGTGTGCCTAGATAGCATAATAGAGTTGTTAATGTGGAATAGGTCCATAGATTCCAAGTGTTAGCTTTAGACCGATGGGGGAGATGATAAGAGGAGAAATCAAGTCAAGTGTTGATAATTTCTTAAGGAACTGATTAGTAGGAGTCCATAGAGTTGTTAGAGTACTAAGCTTGAATGTGGTGTTATTAAATATTTGGTGGTTCTTGATATGAGCCCAATATGGTGGTAGCGAGTAATAGTTGGGATGAGATTTCCTATAGAGAGGTATATAATCCGAACTTAAGGATTCGGGTTAAGCTTGAATATAGTAAGAGCATACCATTAGACTCAGACCTTAGTAAGAGTAACCCCATTCTCTACCGAGTCCAGTCGTCATTCGAGGACGAATGATCCCAAGGGGGAGATACTACAACACCCTAGAAATTTTTTGAGCTAAGACTCGAACTGTTCTTCGTAGTGAGTGAGATTTTTGAAAGGAATTTAAAGTTTCTTTAGTATTAAGGTCATTATATGTAGCACCTTAAGTTCCAAGAAGAACCTAAGAGAAAAGCATTCAAGTCATTCCTAGTTTTTCTTAAGTTTTGGGTTAACTTCAAACGACCATACCTCCTAGTACAAGATGAGTTAGGTGAGCTAAAACATAGAAAAATTAAAGCCCTTCGATTTCTCTTTCCAACGCCACCAAGTTTGCTAAATTCTGAGCTCTGAGTAAAAAGTTATGACTGATTTACTAACGACTCCTACACCTGGCAGCAGCTCCGCCATGGCTCCGCGTTATAGAGCCAATACGGACCTCACTGCGTGGTGTAAAATTATTCCGAATCTTAGCTCGTTTTAATTATTTCTTTAAGGGTATTTTAGTCCTAAAAACCCTTAGGAGTTCAACTAAATTACCCTAAACGTGTAGAAAATCAGTTTTTCATAAATCAAACCCTCTCATTCACTCCAAAAATTCTACGCTCAAGGGATTCAAGAAAACACTAAGGGTAGGGTTCAGGTTTCAAAGATTTTCCTTCAAGTTGCTTCAAGAGGATAATTCTTTCAGATATGTAAGCTTCAACAGTGTTGGCTTTTTACATCCACACGCCAATCATGTTAATTTCAGCTTTAAATTCGTTCTAAAAGTTGAAGCTTTGATGTTCTTGTTATGTATTCATGAATTTTCTTTCGTCCTTGAATTGGGCTGAGATTCAGGAGTTCTTGAGGTTAATGTGTTGATTTATAGAGGGATTAGAGTTAGATTCTAGTGTACATGTGCTGGGTATCTAAATGTAAAGAGGAATTGAGAAAATGAAGAAGGAAAAAGTCGGGCAAATCTGGCACTAGGCTCCGTGTCGCGCACCTGCCTCCCCATTTCATAAAGTTATCCTCGTGTCGTGGAGAGGTCACGGACCTCTCTACCTCAAAAGTTATTGCGCGACCGATTATTTTAATGCCTGTCCGCGTCGCGGACTAACTTCCAAGCAGTGATTTTTTTATCTTCTCTCATGTTTAGCTATCTAAAAGCAATCCTAAACACCATGAGATCTTTCCTATCTAAAATCACAACCTCGAATCCATAATTCAAGTTCAAGGTAAAGTTAAAAGATAAGTTTTTGAAAATTCTTTCGAACATTCTAGGAAAGTTCTTTAAGTCCTTTTTGAGGAGTCTTCTACCAATTCTAATAACTTGTTTTAAGACTCGAGCAAGTGAGTATGAGAGTGAGAATAATGTATTCATGAGTCTACCTTGTCATCATGAGATCTTTCTTATCATGAACCATAACTCTTGAATTCATAATTCACATTCAAGATAGAGTTAAGAGTAGAGTTCAAGAAAGTCTTTGAGTTCAATTTTGAATCCTTTGAGCTCAACTATCGATTTGAACTAAGTTTTGAGGAAGTAAGTCAGAGAATAAAAAGAGTCATATACATGAATTCCATATAGTTATGTTGACCATCGAGTCGAGTTGTTTCATGCCCATAATTTTGCATGAACTTCGTAAGTCGAGCATCTTTCAGAAAAGTGGTATCTTCAAGTTCTAAGCCTTTAAGTGTTGAGTTCCTAATCCCTTTTGAGAAATATCTTTGACTACTTGAGTTGAATATTTCATGCTCATAATTCCGCATGAATATTATAAGTTGAACAGTCTTGAGATGAGAAGTATCTTCGAAGTTCTTGAGTTCCAATTATTTGTGTTTTATCTATGCTTATTGAAAACC
>JAJOOR010024978.1:0-31118 GCA_036250505.1 Solanum acaule | reverse complement strand
CATTATGAAGATGGTTTACCTATGATATGGACTATTTGAATTATGACTAAGATGTATGATATGAACTAATGTTTGTGAATGTCACCTTACTATGTATAGGACCTATGGATAAGACTAATGTATGATGAGTATGAGCATGGTGATTCAAAGGTAATACTTAGTGTAGTTAGGACAATGGACCCTACCTATGCATTGCACAAGTAGAACCTAGGGTTACTTATGTCTTTATGTTTTATGTCCTTAGACTTGTGTAAGGGCCATGTCCCTAAGTTGTTATTTTAAATGTTATAGATGATTTGAGACATAGTGTCATAGACTCTCTCTTATTTTATGAAGACTTCGATTGTAAAGAAATTTTTTAAATTTTCCGCTATTTTCATATGCTTTAATGTTCATGATATGCTAAGGGCTTGTATAAGACCTCCGAGAGGTCGAGTACGCCGTGTTAGGACTAGGGGGTGCTCTCGGATCGTTACAGTTTTAGTGGTGCGTATAGAGGTATTTTCAGCATAAATTATACAGTAAAAAGTATGTTAAGGCTATTCCCTTCGTTCGGCATATTTCCTTAAAGCTTGGGAGTGACATATTAGAATGTTAGTGATCTTGTAGATGTATTTATGAATGGTTGGCTGATTGAGTGGTTATA
The DNA here is from genome assembly GCA_036250505.1 of Solanum acaule. Lineage (NCBI taxonomy): Eukaryota > Viridiplantae > Streptophyta > Magnoliopsida > Solanales > Solanaceae > Solanum > Solanum acaule. The sequence continues at coordinate 30,472 of JAJOOR010024978.1, read as the reverse complement.
AACCCTCATTATAGGGACTCTAATTTGTTAAGAACGACCCTCAGTTAGGAGAGACTTGGAAACTATATATATATAAATTGTTTATAGCTAAATTGCTCACCTTTAGCTTATTCAATTGTTTGTTGTCGCCCTTGGGGATATTGTGGTTAGCTGTTGAGCTATGAACTGCCTATGGGGTCTATGGTGTTGTCTAATAGGACTATGTTATTGCCTAAGAGGGCTATGTGCTGTCCACAGGACTATATTGATGCTAAAGACTGTTATGTGTTGCCTACGGGGCTATTTTGATGCCAAAGAGGGCAATGTGTTGCCTACAGGGCTATGTGATGCAAAAGAGGGCTATGTGCAGCACACAGAGCTATGATGTTGCCTAAGAGGGTTATACGCTGCCTACGGGGCTATATCGTTACCAAAAAGGGCTATGTGACTTCTTACAAAGACAAAGGGCTACCGATAGGGTTATGTAGATTGATTTGGCACCTTCTAGGCTTATGGGGGGGCCTAGGTAGTGTAACACCCCGTATCTGAAACAGACCAAAAATGCAGATTTTGAGAAGGTGCAGGTGCAACCATGGATGCGATCCATGGATCGTAGGTCAGACCATGGCCCGTGCTGGTGGTCCGTGGTTCACCACTACAACCCCTCCCCAAACCCAGGTCAGAAAATCAGCAAAGTTTCGACCCACGGTCTGTAGGTCAGACCACGGTCCGTGGTCTATGTTCGTGGATTGAGGGCCCCTTTACCCAGCCTCTGATGCAAACGAAGGCCGACCAGCATGGACCATCGTTCGATCCACGGTCTGTATGTCTGACCGTAGGTGAGGGTTAACAGCCACTTAGAGGAAAATTGTTGATTGGGTCAACTTCAAATGGTCATAACTCTTAGCACAAAAGGAATTATATGTCCCATGACTTATGATATGATAGATAATTGAATCCTCTTTCCAACGCCACCGAGTTTGCTAAAATCCGACCTTCGAGTAAAAAGTTATTCTCATTTAGTGAAGCCTTGTCAGGCAGACTTGACCTACGACCTCAATCTACGGACCGTATATTGACCTATGGCCCGTAGGTCCCATCCTATTTTGGTCTTTTCCTATTTCGTTGGACCCCTAAGCTACGTCATTTAGACCCTAAATTACGAGGTTTTAGTCAGTTTAAGCCTAGAAACATAACTAGAACTTACCTAAGTCAAATAATTAATCGAAACATAGAAATTTAGAAGCAAGAGAGGAGAAAAAGGTCAAGAACCCTAGTTCAAGAACGCAACAAGGGCCTATCAGTTCCAGCCTCGAAATCTAAAGATTTCTCCATGGAATTTGTCACCAGGTATGTGGGATTTCACTAGTGGGTTCCTTTCACCCATTAGGTCCCTAGTTTTCAGGCAGTTTCTTGATTACCCTAGTATGACTAGACCTAGGGTTTCTTGAATGTTAGAATTGTTGGGTTCTTAGCTGTTAGAATGATCCAAATCAGATTAGTATGTTAATATTCAGTTTATTGCATGAATTCCAGAACCCTAGCTATGTATTTCTTTAGTTCTTGAATTACATATGCTAGGTCAAATATTTAAGTTATTCCGTTATACATGCCTCAGTTATTAATGCATCAGTATCAGTTTTATTATTGCATTCTCAGTTTGCATGTTCAGTTCGAGCTATCCAGTAACTTACAGAAATTCAGTAATGTGCTAATTACTTAATCCATTGGGAGTAGCATAATACAGATTTGGACTCGGGTTCAGCGTGCCCAAATAGTCCTAGAACTACTAGCCACGTAGGTTGTAAGTCCCCTCTGTGGGTATCATTTCAGTGATCACGACAGCATGCCTCTATACCTCTGGCAGGATATATTGGGTCCTTTCGATGGGGCGTATACATCAAACTCCACATTTAGCTCATGTGGTTTTATTATCGGTTATTAGCAGCTCCCACAGTTCAGTCAAATCCTATTGCATTGACCAATTATCAGTATATCCAGTATTCAGTTTCAACATGTTATAAATTGGTCACTGCATTCAGTTATCTCAGCATTCAGTATCTATATCATGTTCATATTATGTCATTGCTTATTTGATTTCACGCTTAGATTGGTTCCCGATCTCCAGTCCAGCAGAATCAGTGGTGAGTCCTTATTCTCCGAGGACAATAGTCATGAGTTTCTTTTCAGTAATTTTAGTGCTTTAGTTTCAGTTTTGCTAGACTTAGTTGGGGCCTATCCCAGCATTTCTAGTCAGTTAGAGGGTGTTTTCAGACATAGATAGATTCAACTTAGTATTGGGTTAATATCTTCCTTGTATTAAACTCATCAGTTTTCATATATCTACCCCATCTTTTCATTTTGCTTATGATTATAGCTTCCGCACAATTTCTATTATTCAGTTTATATTTAATATGCTCATGATCGTGGCAGCAGGGTTAGCTTGGGATCATTTGTGGTCCTAGGTCCCGTGTCCATGTCTCGGGGGTAGCTCGGGGTGTGAAAGGTAGGTGGTATGTCGTTTGTACCTACTGAGCTTATGGGCGAATGGTTAGGTTGTTGTTTGATCATTATTGTATTTTTTACATTTAGTAGTTGGTTAGCATGCTTATCTAAATTTGATTTCCTTACCTGATTGCTTTGGGTATATTATGATACTAACTCATTTAGGCTATAGCCTTTCATACACTGTACATTATTTTGTACTGACGCCCCATTGTCTGGGGGTGTTGCATTCATGTATGCAGGACCCAACAGATGACCCAGTAGACCTCCTCAGCAGCAGGATTGACTTCTATCTGGTTGGCTAGCCCTTTTCCTTCGGAGCTGCCAGAGTTGAGAGGTTTGTTAGCTTTTGTTATATATATTTTTATGGGTAGGCTGTGCCGCCAATCTTTACTCCTCTTAGAGGATTTCAGACTAGTGTGTGGGGTGTACAACTACGTTATGGCCATGCTGGCCTAGTTTGTTGGTTTGTTGATGCTTGTTAGCTGTTTGATGTATTGTATTGATATATACATGCTTTCAGTTTCGCTATAAAGATCATGGTGGCCTCGACGACCCAATCAGGACTTCTGTGCTAGTTGGCTATTTCTTTATATGAACTCTTGGGAGTAGCTATTTCTTTTATAAATCTGTTGACAGAGGCCTTATCGGCCGAGGGATTAATTTTAAGTCGAGATTTACTTGTTTGTTTTCTTGATTGTGTGTGGTTGCCATGAGCTAGTAGCAAATGGTTCAGTAGGGTCGGCTCAGGCCCAAGTTCTTGCATTAGGAGCCAGTTGCGCCCCTTGAGTTTGGGGTGTGACAAACTTGGTATTAGAGCAACGTCGTATCCAAGGGAATCTGCAGAACATGTCTAGTAGAGTCTTGTTTATAAATGTGTTGTGCACCATATTCGGTAAGCAAGAAGCTACCGGGCATGTTAGAATTACAATCTTTCTTTTGCTCACCTCGTGCTATAGAGCGGTGTCTTAAGGTTTGAGGTTTCTAGCTTATAATTGATATTTGTATGCAGATAGAGATGGCTGACACTAGATACACCACAACTAGCCAGGGGCTAGATAAAGCTGCAGGCGAGGGCAATGGAAAGGTACCACAGGTGGAGGTTGCCCATTGTGAGACCCAGGGGGAGACATCTTCTCAGACCCCTATAACTTCTCCACCGCTTCAGGAGCTTCTAAGGGCTACAGGACTTCTGACTCCACCAGCAGTACCACCTCTAGTTCCTTCTATTCCATCTGATGAGGATTTTAAGAGTGCAGTATGCATGTTAGCACAGTTAGTAGCTGCACAACGCCAGCCAGGTGCGCCAGATGTTGCCGGACCTTCTGAAGGGCCCAAAAGTTTGAGAGTTCATGCATTTCTTGCCTTGAATCCACCATAGTTTACAGGGACAGATCGTAGAGAGGACCCTCAACACTTTGTTGATCAGCTTCATAGGATCTTTAGAGTCATGCACGCCTCAACGATTGAGTCAGTTGAGTTAGCAGCATTTCGATTGCGTGATGTTGCAGTATTTTGGTATGAAAGTTGGGAGAGATATAGGGGAAAAGATGCATCTGTACCCACTTGGGATAGCTTTGCAGAAGCTTTCATAGATTACTATTTGCCTCGAGAGATTAGGGATGGCCGGGTGGACCAGTTTTTGAACCTCCGATAGGGCAGCATGAGTGTCCGAGAGTACGGGCTGAGATTTGATTCATTGGTTAGATATGTACCAGCATTGTTGATACGATGCATGACAGGGTGCGTATATTTGTGGGAGGGATTGACTTAGACTATATCGACGTTTGTTCTACTGTTGCACTAAATGATAATATGGATATCTCGTGAATTCAGGCCTTTGCACAAGTCATAGAGGATCATTGACATCTACAGTATATGAATGAGAGGGTCGATAGAGAGAGACAGAAGAAGGATAGGCCTGCTGGTTCACATGGAGATTCTCAGGGTGGTCCCAGACCTCGATATTCTAGTAGGCCACCTAGACCTCCACTAGAGCAGTTCAGGGTAGTAGATTTGATTGTCAGGGATAGTCAGGCCCAGGTGAGGGTTCATGAGCATCAGGCTCTCAGCAGTAGAGAGGCTCAGGCCAGGCTAGGACAGCACCGCCGCATTGCGCTACTTGCGTTAGGATGCATTTCGGGAGGTGCAGACAGGGTTCTACAAGTTTTTATTCTTGTGGACAGGAATGGCATGGGTGGAGAAACTGCCCGACCATAGGTCAGGGTAGTATAGGTCAGTCGACCAGGTCAGTAGTAGGTTCATCCTCATCAGCACAGTGTACAGGGCGTGGACCCCAAACTTTAGCAGGTAGAGGTAGAGGTAGAGGCAGAGGTAAAGGCAGAGGAAGAGATGGATCATCTAGTTCTGGTAGTGGAAAGAACCGTACATATTCACTAGCCGGCCGACAGGACTCAGAGTCATCACCAGATGTTATGACAGGTACATTGATTGTTTGCTCCCATTGTGTTTATGCTTTAATAGATCCTGAATCTACTATGTCTTATGTTACGCCATTTATTGCGTGGAAGTTATGTATAGTAGCAGAGTCATTAGATCGACCCTTTATTGTATCTACACCAGTTAGTAAGTCTATTATTGCCAGGAGAGTCTATCGAGGTTGCATGACTGAAATTATTGACCGTCAGACCTCTATCGATCTCGTAGAGTTAGATATGGTCGATTTCAACATCATCATGGGTATGGACTGGTTAGCGTCTTGTTATGCTAATGTTGAGTGCCGGACAAAGATTGTTAGATTCCACTTTCAAGGAGAGACAGTTCGGGAATGGAAAGGCGATACAGTAACGCTGAAAGGTAGGTTTATTTCCTATCTTAAGCCGAGGAGGATGATTACTAGGGGTTGTATTTATCATCTTGTTCACGTACATGATATAGATGCAGAACCACCGACTCTTCAGTCTATTCCAATAGTTAATGAGTTTCAAGATGTATTTCCAAACGAGCTCCCTTGTATCCCTCCAGACCGAGAAATTGATTTTGCTATCGATATGCTACCAGGTACACAACCCATATTTATCCCTCCTTATAGAATGGCTCATGTTGAGCTAAAGAAGTTGAAGGATCAGCTGAAAGACTTGTTGGATAAAGGCTTTATCAGACCTAGTGCTTCACCATGGGGTGCGCCAGTGTTATTCGTGAGGAAGAAAGATGGCTCACTAAGAATGTGTATCGATTATCGACAACTGAATAAGGCGACTATAAAGAATAGGTGTCCCCTTCCGAGGATCGATGACTTGTTTAATCAGTTACAAGGTGTTGAGTGCTTCTCAAAGATTTATTTAAGATCAGGGTACCACCAGATACGAGTTCGGGAGAAATATGTTCAAAGACAACTTTTAGAACCAGATATGGAAACTTTGAGTTCTTGATAATGTCTTTTGGATTAACTAAAGCCCCAACAGTGTTCATGGACCTAGTGAATAGTATATTCAGGTTGTATTTAAACTTGTTTGTGATTGTATTTATTGATGATATTTGGTGTATTCACGTTCAAAAGTTGAGCATGCAAATCATCTGTGAGCAGTCCTTTAGATTCTTCGAGATCGAGAACTTTATGCAAAATTTTCTAAGTGTGTGTTCTGGTTGAACTCTATAGCTTTCTTAGGTCATATTTATCAGATGCAGGCATTACGGTTGATACACAAAAGATTGAGGCCGTGAAAACTTGGCCCAAACCTATGACTCCGACTGAGCTTCGTAGTTTCTTAGGGTTAGCTGGGTACTACAGAAGGTTTGTAGAGGGGTTTTCTTCATTTTCAGCACCATTAACGAAGCTGACTAAAAAAATAGCTAAGTTCCAGTAGACTGAGGCTTGCGAACATAGTTTCCAAGAGCTGAAGGACAAGTTGACATCAACACCAGTTCAAGCATTGCCAGAGGGTTCAGAAGGCTATATGGTGTACTGTGATGCTTCTGGTGTTGGGTTGGGATGTGTTCTAATGCAACATGGTAAGGTTATCGCATATGCTTCAAGGCAGTTGAGAAAGCATGAGAAGAACTATCCGACCCACAAATTAGAGTTGGTTGTAGTTGTGCATGCGTTAAAAATCCGGAGACATTATTTGTATGGCATTCATGTTGACATCTTCACAGATCATAAAACCTTCAATATATATTTAGACAGAAGGAGTTAAATCTGCGACAACGTCGATGGCTTGAGTTACTAAAGACTACGACGTGGATATTTTATATCATCCAGGAAAGGTGAATGTGGTAGCCGATGCCCTCATTCGAAGATCTATGGGTAGTTTATCCTATTTAAGTGTTGAGAAGCGTGAGCTAGCACGAGATCTTCATCGGTTAGCTAGCTTGCGAGTCAGATTGTTAGAGGTAGACAATTGTGGGGTAACAATTCAGGACACAACTATATCATCTCTAGTTGTGGAGGTAAAAGCATGGCAACAAAAGGATCCTAGCTTAGAGCAACTCAGAGCCAAGGCTTAGGATCAACAGTCTGTAGCATTTGATATAGCAGGAGATGGAGCCCTTAGATATAGTGGTCGATTGTGTGTTTCGAATGTTGCAGTGCTTCGACATCAGATAATGGAAGAGGCACATCATTCTCGTTATTCTGTTCACCCTGGTTTGATGAAGATGTACCATGCTATTAAGGAGATCTATTGGTGGCACGGGATGAAGAAGGACGTTGCTGAGTTTGTGGCACATTGTCCTAACTGCCAATAGGTGAAGGTTGAGCACCAAAAGCCTGCTGGGCTAGTCCAGGAGACAACCATTCCTTTGTGGAAGTGGGAAACAATTAATATGGATTTTGTTACAGGGTTACCTCGATCACATCGTAAGTTTGACTCTATTTGGGTAATTATTTATAGACTAACAAAATCAGCCCATTTCTTACCAGTCAAGACTACTTTCACAGCTGAAGATTATGTAGGGCTTTACATCTGAGAGATTATTAGGTTGCATGGCGTCCCAATATCTATTATCTTAGATCGAGGAGCACAATTTACTGCCAACCTCTGGAAGTCCTTCCAAAAAGGACTGGGGAAACAGGTTAATCTTAGTACAACCTTTCATCCTCAGATAGATGGCCAGGCTGAGCGCACAATTTTTACACTAAAGGATATGTTACGGGCGCGCGTGCTAGACTTCAAGGGAAGTTGGGATGACCACTTACCACTTATGAGTTCACATACAATAATATGTATCATTCCAGCATCGGGATGGCACCTTATGAGGATTTGTATGGGCGAAAATATAGGTCCCCTATTGGATGGTTTGAGGTAGGTGAGTCAGGGTTGATTGGACCCGACTTAGTACAACAGACAGTGGAGCAGGTTAAGCTTATTCGAGAGAGGTTGCTAACAGCTCAAAGACGACATAAGTCATACTCAGATGTGCGATGAAGGGACTTAGAGTTTCATGTCGATGACTGGGTATTCTTAAAAGTGTCGCCTATGAAGGGTGTTATGAGATTTGGCGAAAAGGCAACCTTAGTCCAAGATTCATTGGGCCATACCGGATCCTTCGAAGGGTAAGACGGGTGGCTTATGAGTTAGAATTGCCTTCGGGGCTAGAATCTGTTCATCCAGTTTTTAATGTATCGATGCTACAGAAGTGCGTAGGAGACCCATCTCGGGTTGTCCCAGTTGAGGATGTTCAGATCACAGAGGATTTGTCCTACGAGAAAACTCTAATTTCCATATTAGATCAACATATCCGTAAATTGAGGACCAAGGAGGTGGCTTCGGTTAAAGTATTGTGGAGAAACAAGAATAGAGAAGAGGTGACCTGGTAAGCTGAGGATGGCATGAGGTCTAAATATCCTCACTTGTTTCATACCCTAGGGTGATAGCATATCAGTTTATATTAGTGAAGTAAGGTAAGATACCTATCTAATTTTTTATATTATTGCTTATTATTATGGTTGTTGTCGTTGTATTTTCGCTCGCACTGTTATTGAGGAGCTATAGTGCTTAGCTATTTATGCCGTCCTGTGAGACGCCTAGGTTAGAATTTATGTATTTCAGGTTCTGGATAGTCACATTCACAAAGGATACATTGCCTATACTTTGTCATCTCCTAGGGACATAATCGTGTGACTCAGATTTTTCATTCGAGGACGAATGTTTCTAAGGGGGGAATAAGGATGTAACACCCCGACTTTTCAAAACGTCTAAATTAACTCATACCTTTGTGGAAAGACAAAGAGGGTGAGTAAAACATTACGAATGATGTGGTATGTTATATTTTAAGTGCTCAAGGGTTGTATCTCAAGTTTTGAAGTAAGGTAAGTGCAAATTAAAAGTTGGCGAAAGTTATCGTAAGTTCCTTTTTAAAGATTTCTCTGATATTTGGGTCAAATGTCTTGGAAGTTATCTCCCAATCTATAAAGTGCTATGGGGCCCATGACCCATTAAATTGTCTACGATTCTAGTTTCCAACGCATCAAACGGTTTGTTCATACGACTTCAAAATAGAGAGATATTTATGTTTTCGCGAGACAGCGCAAGCAGGCACGTGAGGTGGGTCCCCTAAGTCGGTGGAAGCTTATAAGATAGCTTCTTCTTCACTTTTCTTCATTCAAACTCGAAAGAAACCCACAAAAATAAGAGAAATTATCCTCAAATCATCTTTGGGTGTTCATAATCTCTTCTTGGCTCCTTATCGAACCCTACTTCGCGAGCTCGTCATTTTGGTCTAATTTTCATGGTGAATTGATCGATGTAGCTCCGTGGAGGCTGTGATAATAGAGTTTTTTCAGTGGTTTGATTTAATGTAAGTGTTCTGAGAGTGTAAAGAAAGGTAGGAACCATCTTTTATTAGTTTATGGATACGTTAGGTCTTGGATAGTAATTTACGATAGGAATCCGTATCGATTGTCGTAGTAATTCTTGTCCTTAATTACTGATTGATTTTACCTTTTTTTTTAGTGTTGTAGTGGTGTAGACAGAGGTATTTTCAGCATAAATTATAAAGGCAAAGGTATGTTAAGGCTATTCCCTTCGTTCGACATATTTCCGTGGAGCTTGGGAGTGATATAATAGGGTAGTTAATGTTGTTGTTCTCGTAGATGTAATTGTGAATGGTTGGCTCATTGAGTGGTTATAAACCCTCATTATAGGGACTCATAAAATCTGTTAAGAATGACCCTCAGTTAGGAACGACTTGGAAACTATATATATATATATATATATATATATATGTTGTTTATAGCTAAATTGCTCACCTTTAGCTTATTCTATTGTTTGTTGTCGCCCTTAGGGATATTGTGGTTAGCTGTTGAGCTATGAACTACCTATGGGGCTTATGATGTTGTCTTATTGGACTATGTTATTTCCTAAGAGGGCTATGTGTTGCCCACGGGGCTATATTGATGCCAAAGAGTGTTATGTGTTGCCTACGGGGCTATTTTGATGCCAAAGAGGGCTATGTGATGCAAAAAAGGGCTACGTGCAGCCCACAGAGCTATGATGTTGCCTAAGAGAGCTATGCGCTGCCTACTGGGCTATTTCATTGCCAAAAAGGGCTATGTGACTTCTTACAAAGACAAAGGGGAACCGATAGGGTTATGTAAACTGATTTGGCACCTTCTGGGCTTAAGGGGGCCTAAGTAGGTGGTATGTTGTTTGTACCTACCGAGCTTATGGGGGCTTGGTTAGGTTGTTGTTTGAGCATTATTGTATTTTTTAGATTTAGTAGTGGGTTAGCATGCTTATCTAAATCTGATTTCCTTACCTGATTGCTTTTGGTATATTTTGATACTTACTCATTTAGTCTATGACCTTTCATACTCTGTACATTCCTTACCTGATGCCCCATTGCCTGGCGGCACTGCATTCATGTATGCATGACCCGACAGATGACCCAGTAGACCTCTTCAGTAGCAAGATTGACTTCTATCTAGTAGGCTTGCCCCTTTCCTCGGAGCTGCCAGAGTTGGGAGGTTTGTTCGCTTTTGTTGTATATATTTTTATGGGCAGGCTGTGGCCCTGTCCAACCAATCTTTACTACTCTTAGAGGCTTGCAGACTAGTGTGTGGGGTGTACAACTATGTTGTGGCCATGCTGGCCTAGTTTGTTGGTTTGCTGATAATTGTTAGCTGTTTGATGTATTGTATTGATATATACCTGCTTTCAGTTTCTCTATAGAGATCATGGTGGCCTCGACGACCCAATCAGGACTTTTGTTCTAGTTGGCTATTTCTGTATATGAACTCTTGGGAGTAGGTTTTTCTTTTATAGATCTGTTGATAGGGGCCTTCCCAGCCAAGGGCTTAATTTTAAGTCAGGATATACTTGTTTGTTTTCTTGATTGCGTGTGGCAGCCATGAGCATGTAGCAAATGGTTCAGTAGGGTCGGCTCAGGCCTGAGTTCTGCCATTAGGAGCTAGTTGCACCCCTTGAGTTTGGGGCATGACATTTCCATCACGACAAAGTTTACCTCATTTATAGTTCGTGATAAAAAATATGATAATTTTACCAGAGACTATCACAACAATTTTTTCAAAGAGGATGACCTTTATCTCTCACTTTCAAAGAAATATAGTCCTATATCCTCTTTACCCGGACTATTGTTGTTGAATAGACCATCCAAGATATCCCTATGCTGAACTAGTTCAAATTTAACAGTATGAGGCAATAGCTCTGAGAACTCATACACCATACGACTAACTCTGGAAGAAGGATGAGCCTGAAAACAATTATTGAGCCTTTGAGGTGCAAATTTTAGAGCACATGAGATGTCAAAACTTCTGATGAAATGTAGATAAGAAGAGATGGACTACTAATTATAGGGAAGAGAGCGTGTGTTCCTATTGAATGTTGACCATTCGTCAAATAAAAGAAAGATCGTCAATATATATATTATACATCGATGATATTTCTTTTATTTGACAAATAGGCAACATTCAATAGGAACACACGTTATATATATGGATGGTCTTTCTTTTATTTGACGAATGGGCAACATTCAATAGGAACACACGTTCTCCTCCCTATAATTAGTAGTTTGTCTCTTCTTATCTACATTTTAGGGGAACTTGTGGCATCTCACATGACCCCGAATTTGCACATGGAATGCTTAATAATTGTATTCAGGCTCATCTTCCTTCTAGAGTTAACGTAAGGTGTATGAGTTCTCAGAGCTATTGCCTCATACTATCAAATTTGAACTAGTTTTGCATGGGGATATCTAGGATGGTCTATTCAACATTAATTCTCTGGGTAAACAAGATATAGGACTATATTTATTTGAAAGTGAGAGAGAAAGGTCATTCTCTTTGTAAACTCATTCGTGGTAGTCTTTGGTAAAATGGTCAAACTTTTTATTTCTGAACGCTTAATGAGGCAAACTTGGTTGCATTGGAAAGAAGATCCATAGAACTTTAATTTGATAGGTCATAGGCCGCCTAATTCATCATATTTTGAGAGATATGATTGTTTGAAGTTGACCTAAGTAGAATCTTATATCAAAACTCAATCGGTAATGAAACATTCAACTCAACTTTCTTCTAGGGATTCTTGTGACCTTAATTCATCTCCAAATCAATTCCCATATTAAATAATTGCCTTTAACGCTTAAGAAAAATTTCAGAATCACCCAATACGACCTTATACTGAACTGAAGAATGGTTCGGGTCTTAGGTTAGAAATCTTTTGGGTGTTACACCATCCACATAACCCCTCTTCTTGTACGTATGAGTGTCTTAATCAACAATACCATATGATGAAGAAAGCATATATAATGAACACTTTCACATATCAAGACAATCAATAAACCCAAAAACAATTTTAATTATGATAGCACTCGACTATTCCAATTCTCTTGAATCAAGACGTATATCAACCCAATTTATACTAGAATGTTTAAACATACAAGTTTAAATTTTGAATTGTTAATAAAGATAGAGGTGAATAACAATGTGTAAACAAAACATTTGATTAAGAACTGGTGTTACATTTTGATGAGCAAAACTAAAACGATATGGTTCAAATAACTCAACTAGTACAGAGATAAAAAAAGGAAATGCAAAAACATAAAGCTAGAAAGCATTATGTCTATATTCTTGAGATAAAAAAAATTCGAACCAAAATTACTCAATTCAGCCAAACAAATATGTCATGAATGTAGTTGCACTATCATACATAGCCAACAAACAATTTACAAACTAGATTGCAGGTAGTAGCAGTAAAAGTTTCTATTAAAGTGCTAATCAATCAAAGTCATTTTAGAAAGTAGTTGTCGAGACAACAATGCCTAGCCTTCCTAAATTTTCTATAGTTATCATGTCTATATCCTTATCAATCACTTTGTTGTTGCCCCCCTTCAACACATCCAACTACTATTTTATGTCATGTCTTATGAGGTAAAATAATCCCCACAGGAAATGCTTGTTGTTCCATTCTTTAAGAACATTCACAAGGTGAAAGACAACTCTACAAGTATAAGAAAATAATATAGAGATTATAAACGTAATTTGAGTGCTTGTTGTTCCATTCTGTAACAACAAGCACTTCCTGTGGGGATTATTTTTCCTCATCAGATAAGACATAGATGGATGTGCTAAACGTAGCAGTAACAAAGTGATTGATATAGAGTTAGACATAAAAGTTGGAGCAAAATGTAGGAAGGCTAGATATTTTTGTCTCGACAACTACTTTCTAATCTAGCTTTGATTAATTAGCTCTTTAACAAAAACTTTTACTGTTGCTACCTGCAATCTAGTTTGTCAATTTTGTTAGCTATGCATGATAGTGCAACTACATTCATGGCATATTTGTTTGGATAAATTGAGCAATTTGTGTTTGAATTTTGTTTTTATATCAAGAAAATAAACATAATGTTTTCTAGTTTTATCTTCTTGCATTTCCATTGTTGATCTCTATACTAGTTGAGTTATTTGTACCATGTCTTTTTAGTTTTACTCTTCACAATGTAACACCATATCTTAGGAATTTTTTTTGCTTTCACATTGTTATTCGACTTTATCTTTATTATTATTTCAATTGTTAAACTTGTATGTTTTAGCTTCCTAGTATAAATTGGGTTGATGTACGTCTTGATTCAACTGACTTCAGATAGTCGAATTCCATCTGGATTTAAATTGTTTTGTGTTCATTGATTGTCATGATAACTAAAAGTGGTAATCTTATATGCTTTCTTCATCATATGGTTCTGCTAATTAAGACCCTCATAGGCATAAGAAGAGGGGTAGTATGTATGGTGTAACACCTTGAAAATTTATGATAAAACCCGAACCATTCTTCATATGCGTATATGATCGTAAATGTGATTCTTAAATTTTGCTTACATGTTAAAGTCAATTATTTAATGTGTGAATAGATTTGTTCAAAAGAATCCCCTAGCACAAATTTGAGTTTAAAGCTTCCTTACCGATTGAGTTTTGATATAAGATTAAACTTTGGTTAACTTTAAACAATCATATCTCTCAGCATATGATGAATTAGATGACATATAACCTATCAGATTAAATTTATATGAGTCTTCTTTCCAATGGCACCATGTTTGCCTCATTTAGAGTTCGAAATAAAAAAAACTATGACCATTGTACCAGAGATTACCATAACAGAGCTTTCAAAGAGAAAGGTCATCCACTTTTAAAACTCTATTGTGGTAGTTTTTGGTAAACGGTCATAACTTTTTATTTTGAACTCTAAATGAAGCAAACTTGGTGGAATTGGAAAGAAGACTCATAGACCTTTATATTTATAGTTCATATTCCACTTAATTCATCATATGCAGAGAGATATAATTGTTTGAAGTTGACCTAAGTAGAATCTTATATCCAAACTCAATCGGTAAGAAAGCTTTGAACTCAACTTTGTGCTAGGAGATTCTTGTGACCTTAATTCATTTCCAAGTCTATTCCCACATTAAATAATTAACCTTAACACGTAAGCACAACTTAAGAATCACCCGACACAACCTTATACACAAATGAAGAATGGTTTGGGTATTAGCTTAGAAATTTTTGGGGTGTTAGCACACTCCACACAACCCCTCTTCTTGTGCCTATGAGTGTTAATAAAGAATACCAAACAATGAAGAAAACATATATAGTAACCACTTTTAGTTATCAAGACAATCAATGAACACAAAAGAAATTTTAATGGTGATAGCACTCGACTATCCCAAGTCAGTTGAATCAAGACGTATATCAACCCAATTTATTCTAGGAAGCTAAAATATACAAGTTTTACAGTTGAATTATTAATAAAAGTAAAGTCGAATAGCAATGTGAAAGAAAAACATTCTCGTAAGAAATGGTGTTACATTGTTGTAATACCCTAGATTTGAGGAACGAAAAATTCTAGATTTTCAGAAGTTGTAGGTGCCACCGGCGGAGGCCACCTATGGACCGTCAATCGACTTACGGCCTGTTAGTCACCTCCGTCGATGGGACATTCGAATTTTAGTTTTTAGACCCCAAATTTCAGCCCTTTGACAGCCAAACGACGACTGACAAGGCGGACCATTAGTCGACTTACGGCCTGTCAGTCAGCTCCATCGATGGGCCAATCGACTTTTAGTTTTCAGACCCCAGATTTCAGCCCTCTAACAGCAAAACGATGACTGACAGGACGGACCGTCAGTCGACTTACGGCCCATCAGTCAGCTCCCTCAATGGACCAGTCAAATTTTAGTTTAGGGGTAATAGGGTCTTTTCCTAATCATTTTATCCCTAAATTACTTCATATTGGTCAGTTTTAGTTTATTAATCTAGTCAGATTTTACCCTAAACCATTATTCTTTAGAATTCACCAAGCTTAGAACAAAAGAGGAGAAACAGGCAACTCAAAACCCTCCCAAGAACGCAATAGGTTTTCTTCATTTCAACCTCAAAATTGAAGGATTTCTCTGTAGATTTTGTCACCAGGTATGTGGGATTTCACTAGTAGATTCCTTTCATGCATTAGGTCCCCAAAATTCAGTCTGATTCTTGATTCCCTATACAATGTTTAGACCTAGGGTTTCTAGAACCTTAGATAATTGTTGTGATTTAGCTGTTATAGTATTCCTAATCAGATTATCATGTTTTCGTGGAATCATTGGTTTTCTTCCTTGCATGAAACTCAGAACCTAGCTGTGTAGATTTGTTTAGTTCATGAATTACACTAGCTAGATCAGATAAACAAATATGCATGCCTCAGATTTCAAATGTTTCATTATCAGTACTTAAATATTTCATTCTCAGTTAGCATGTCAGAATATTGAGTTATCCAGTATATTTCAGTTATGTTGTATTGTAGACATTTCCAGTTGGGAGTAGGCTTAACACCGAGTTGGACTAGGGTTCAGTGTACCCATATTGTCCCAGAAATACGTTCCCCCGTTGGTTTGTAAGTCCCCTCTGTGGGCATCAGATTTAGTGATCATACCAGTCATGCTTTTACACCATTGACAAGGTATATTAGGTCTTCTTGATGGGGTGTATATATCGCACTCCACGTTTAGCTCACCTGGTTCATGTCGGTTAATAGTAGCTCTCACAGTCAGATTTAGTGCATTTTGACCAAGTCTTCAGTTATACTTCAGTATTCAGTTTCAGCATATTAGTTTCATCATTTGTACTTGGTCATTGCATTTAGCTCAGTTTTCAATTATATTCAGCATTTATCTTCTATTCAGGTTAAATTATTGTTCAACTATATTTTGTTCAGCTTATGTTTGTTCATCTATATTCTCTATCCTGCAGGCTCAGTACATTCCAAGTACTAACGTATATTCTACGCTACATCCTTTCATTATATAGGTTCAGATACTTAGCATCCAGATCATGCATAGATCAGTTCCTGATCCATTTTCAGCAGCTTCAGTGGTGAGTCCTCATACTTCAAGGACAATAGACATGTTTTTCAAATTTAGTCTTTCATTTAGTTTCAGCTGTGCTAGGGTTAGCTAGAGGCGCATCCCATCAACTCTAGTCAGTTAGAGACTTTTTCAGACATAGTATTAGATTCAACTTTAGATTTGAGTTTGATATTTCAGTTGTTATTGAATTCTCAGTACATTTTCATATATTCAGACTAGTTGGGTATTCCCACTTTCAGTTATCACTATTTTAGCTTCCGCATAGTATCTCTATATTCAGATTGTGTTAGTATGCTTATGATATGCCAACTCAGGGTTAGCTTGGGGTCACTGGTGATCTAGGTCCCGTGTTTAAGTGAAGAAGGTAGCCTCGGGGAGTGACAATTGTCATGAGGAAAACTAAATAGGCATGGTACGAATAACTCAACTAAATAGACATTTAAACTACGTCGTTTAATACCTAAACTACATTGTTTTACTAAGTTCTAGCCTGGTAATTTAGTAAGAAACTACCTAAAACCTTTATTCACCAATATTCATCAAAATTAGAGCAAAAAAAAAGGGAATGTTTACCAGCCCTCTCAAGAACACACAAAAGCTTTTCTTCAAGTTCCATCCCAAAAATAGAAGGATTTCTCTGTAGATTTCGTCACAAAGCATGTGGGATTTCACTAGTGGATTCCTTTCATCCATTAGGTCCCTAGAATTCAGTCAGATTCTTGATTCTCCATATATTTTTTATACCTAGGGTTTCAGAATCCTTGGATGATTATTGTGATTTAGCTGTTGTAGTATTCGTAATCAAAATATCCGGTTTTCTGGAATAGTGGTTTAGTTCCTTGTATGAATCTCAAAACCCTAGTGGTGTAGATTCTCTTAATGCAGACACTTGCTAGGTCAGATAAACAGATAACCATGCTCCAGATATCGAATGTTACATTATTTGTATATAAATGTTGCATTTCCAGTTAGCATTATAACTTACAATTATTAGTCATATAGATGTCAATTATCAAATTTTCACTTTTTTATCAACATTATTACTATTACTTATTGTTGTTACTTTATTTAAAGTTTCATACTTTCTAAACTTTTAACATAATGTATATTATATTTGTTACTAAGTTAGAAGCTCAAAAGAATCAATTTGAAGAGGAAAAATGCCTACAATATTTCAACAATTTAGCTTATTTGGGTAAACAAAAAGCAGCCCAAAATTCGGCCTAATAATAGCCCAAACGAAGTGCAATTCTTCTCATTTAATTCAGCAAATTTGGCTATCCAAAATGCAGCCCATCTTGGCCCATTTTTTGCCCAAAATTTAACAGCCCAATTGGAAAGCACCCCAAGTTCTTTTTTGCACTATTCTACTAGGGTTTTTATGCTCCAAAGAAGCAGCTCCCTCTCTCTTTCCCTTTCTAGCGTGAATACAATTTTTCCACAGCCATGATAGTTCTTTGACTATTCCATTTCTAGTGGAAACAAAGATCTTTATGCCACAGTGAGTTATTAATCACGAAAATGATATGAAACTTTTATCTCTGTTTTTAATTTTGATTGTCTTTTCTCCACCTCTTTCTACTGGGATCTGACAAAATCATATGAAGTTCAATGTTCAAATTTTAAACCAATCACCGTCATTTTAATTTCCCACTCAATAGCTAACCCAAAAGGCTCTAAGTTCCTCCTATATATACTCTAAAAATCCTTAGCCGAAGGGGGGAAGAGATAAGAAAAGAGTACCACGAAAATCTAAACTTTTGCCGCACACAACATTTTATTTGTTGAGTACTACTATAATCTTTAGAATCTTTCAAAACGTTCCATTCTGTGTTTGTGGGATTATAGTCATAACAGATACGTTGGAACTCATTTGGCTCCAGTTTGACCATAACGAGAGAATATATTCTACGTCGACGTCATAGTTCACTGCCCAACAAATGGTTAGTTTCTCCTAAACTTGAATCTATTACATGAATATGTCGTTGAAGTATAAATCATGATTCAAGATCATTTATTTGGCCTAAAGATTATGCCCTTGTGATTAAAAATGTTATGACTTTGAAATGCACATTTAGTGTAGTTCATCGTTAGTATCTTCTATTTGAGTATGTTGAGTTTTAGTTAGTAGTCTTACTTAAAATTATAAATTATTTAGTTATGTGTCACTGTTTTGTTTGAATGTATTTCCACCTAAATCTGTATGTATTTTCATAAGATTTGATTTTCTTTCGTTTGCTGCGTTTTTCGTTTAAATAATCAGATAGTTTATGAAACTTGGCTCACAAAAGTTATTAAGTGAAATGTTGGTTGGATTTCTCATTAAGTTCACAGCTTTGGATCCTTTCTTTCAGTTCCTTTAGTAACCAAGATTAGATATTTTATCAATGCTAAATGAAAGATTTGTTACGGTAAAACTTAGGAACCATTTATGTATACAGTTTATCTCTTACACATTGTAACATACTTATCAAATATCATTTGATGCTCGCTTAAGCCATATATATATATATAAGTTTTATGACTTGTTTAAATTGTTTTATGTCACTTGCCTTATATGCTTTCTTATTTTAAGTTGTTGAAATTGACTAGCCTACTATCTAATTCCTATTTCTCTTTTTCTATTTTTCACATGTACATACCGGAGTCGAAGAGTCTTGTTTTGAGACTAGACGTCACCACAAGGCTTGAAGCGTGTATTATGTCTCCATTTGTGTCTCTCCCTCCTTAGAAATTCTATCCCAACAGAAATTACAAAGAGAGGCGAGAGGAAATGATGATGATTCCGCTATAAATTTCCTTTAGTCACTTATTGCTAAATTCATACTTTGATAACTCTCTTTCGGTTCTTTCACCATGGATACTTGTGTGTTTGTTTTGATAACTTTGCTTGACATACTTATAAGTTAGCTGATCTTTGATAAAAATCATTTGAAAAACATTTAGTTACTCATGTGGTCAAACTTAGAGTTGGAATATATTTCGTAAGTTGGTTTTTAGTCAATCTTAGAGCCTTAAATTAATTAAAAATAAAGATTTGTTTGCAAATTTTATGAAGTCCAGAAAATGTTTTAACTCAATTTGTCATGCTGGATAACTTTGACGATTTATTTATTTTCTTAAGAAAAATAAAGATCGTTTCAACAACAACAAATTGTTTTCTATACAAAGTCAACTATTATTTTATGATTATCTTGATTCTCGTATTCGAGTGGGTAAATTCTCTAATTCCATGATATTTTCAAATATGTAAAACTACTATTTTACGCTTTTAAACACTACTTTATTCTCTTATTTTTAAATTAGTCAATTATTTTACGGTTTATCACTAATTTTCACTTAGCCTAATTAACTAATTTAAGTTCAGCCAGTTAACCACTTTTAATGGATTTGAAAGGATGCCTCACCCCTTTTCTTTAGAATCATTGAAACCTTACCTAGAATCTTATGTTGAGTAGACCTAAAAATGGAGTTAACTTTAGACAAAGACTTTTAATCAATTTTAGTTTTCCTATTTCACCGTAATAATTAGGTGGCGACTTCTTAAGTTAGATAATTAATTTAGGAATTACCAAATGTTGTACACTATTTTGACCCAGTTAAAATGGGGTATAACAATAAACATCAAATTGAAAAGAACGTTTAAAATTAGTTTAGTGAATATCAAAACTTTACTGAATACACTAAAACTAGGAAACCCCAAATCTCGAGTAAGTCCCAGTATTAAATGAGTTTCTAGAAGTGTTTCCAGAAGATCTTCACGAAGTTCCTCCTGAAAGGGAAATTGACTACGAAATAGATCTCCTTCCAAATATCCAACCCATTTTGATTCCTCCTTGAAGATTGGCTCCAGTCGAACTTAAGGAATTGAAAGGGCAGTTGAAAGACCTTCTAGATAAGGGCTTCATCAGACCTAACATCTCTCCATGGGGTGCTCTAGTTGTTCGCGAAAATGAAAGATGGTTCTCTCATAATGTGCATTGACTAACGACAGTTGAACAAAGTCACCATCAAGAATAAGTATCCCATCCCCAAGATTGATGACTTGTTGGACCAACTTCAGGGTGCTAGTTAATTTTCTAAGGTATACCTCAAATTCGGCTATCATCAACTCATAGTCAGAGATAGTGACATTCCGAAGACAACTTTCAGAACTCAATATGGTCATTATGAATTCGTAGTAATGTCTTTTGGACTAACATATGCTCCTGCAGCTTTCATGGACTTAACGAATAGGGTGTTCAAATAGTATTTGGACTTGTTCGTTATCGTCTTTATTGATGATATTCTCATTTATTCTCGGAGTGAGGAGGAGAATGCGACTCATCTGAGAGTTGTTCTGCAAACTCTCAAAGATCGCCATTTATTCGCTAAGTTCAGCATATGTGAATTCTTGTTGCAGTATGTTGCCTACCTTTCTCATATAGTATCCAATGAAGGGATCCCAGTGGATTCTCAGAAAATTGAAGCAGTACAACACTGGCCCAGACTTACCTCTCCAACAGATATCATAAGTTTTTTGGGTTTGGCCGGTTATTACAGGAGATTTGTTGAAGGATTTTCATTCATAGTATCTCCATTGACTAAGTTGACTCAGAAGAAAGTTAAATTTAAGTAGTCAGATGAGTATGAGAAAAGTTTCTCAGAACTGAAGAGTAGGTTGATTATAACTCCGATCTTAACTCTACCAGATGGTTCATACGGTTATGTGATTTATTGTGATGCATTCAGGGTTAGCCTAGGTTGTGTGTTGATGAAGAGAGGTAAGGTCATAGCTTATGCTTCTAGACAACTTAAGGTTCATGAGAAGAACTACCTAACTACTCGAACTTGCAGCCATAGTATTTGCCCTATTATTTGGAGACACTACTTGTATGGTGTTAATGTTGATGTATTCACAAATCATAAGAGCCTCCAATATGTTTTCACCCAGAAAGAGTCGAATCTTCGCCAGAGGAGATGGCTTGAATTCCTCAAAGAGGATGATATGAATGTGCTTTACCATCCTGGTAAAGCCAATGTAATGGCTGATGCGCTCAACAAACTGTCTATGGGTAGTGTAGCACATGTTGAGGAAGAAAAGAAAGAGTTAGCAAAGGATGTTCACTGGCTTGCTCACCTAGGAGTTGGCCTTACAGACATCTCAGATGGTAGTGTGCTAGTTCAGAATAGATCAGAATCTTCATTGGTAGTGGAGGTTAAGGAAAAACATGATAATGATCCTATATTACTTCAGTTGAAAAGTGCAGTTCATCAGTAGAAAGTTCAGGTTTTCTCCCAAAGGGGAGATTGTGTGGTTCGTTGGCAGGGTCTCTTATGTGTTCGTAATGTGGGTGAGTTGAGGTAGCAGATCTTTACACAAACTCATAACTTAAGGTATTCCATTCATCCAGGTGCCACTAAGATGTACCCTGACCTACGGAAAGTCTTTTGGTGGAATGGCATGAAGAGGGACATAGCAAATTTTGTGGCTAAGTGTCCTAATTGTCAACAGGTTAAGGTAGAACATTAGTAACCAAGAGGTATGACTCAAGAGTATAACATTCCTATGTGGTAGTGGGAAGTGAATAACATGGATTTCATTACGGGTTTACCTCATACTCATAGACATCATGACTCCATTTGGCTGATAGTGGACAAGGTTACTAAGTCCGCTCACTTCTTGGTTGTCAAAACTACAGATTCGGTGGAGGACTACGCCAAACACTCAATCCATAGATAGTCAGGTTACATGGGATTCCCTTCTCTATCATATCTGATAAAGGTCCTCAATTTACCTCTCATTTCTGTAAATCATTTCAGAAAGGTCTTGGTACTCAGGTAAATCTCAGCACAACATTTCATCCACAGATGGATGGTCAGGTAGAATGTACAATTCAGACCGTAGATGATGTGTTGAGAGCTTGCGTGATTGATTTCAAGGGTATTTGAGATGATCACCTACCTCTCATAGATTTTGCCTACAACAATAGTTTCCATTCCAGTATTCAGATGGCCCCGTATGAGGAGGCACAATATGGATGTAGATGCAGATCCTCGATTGGTTGGTTTGAGGTAGGTGAAGAAGCATTGATTGGTCGAAATTCGGTTTATGAACAAATGGAGAAAGTTCAACTCATTACAGATAGACTAAGGAAAGCCTAGAGTCGTCAGAAGTTCTATGTAGATGTGAGGAGAATGGACTTAGAGTTTGAAATCAATGATTGGGTTTTCCTGATGGTGTCACCCATGAAGGGGGAGATGAGTTTTGGCAAGAAAGACAAGCTCTGTCCAAGATATGTAGGACCTTACAAAATCCTAAAAAGGGTTGGTAATGTGGCATATGATTTAGAGTTGCCAGCAAAACTAGCAGCGGTTCACCTAGTCTTTCACATTTCCTTGTTGTAGAAGTGTATGGGTGATCCGATATTAATAGTACCATTAGAGAGTATGGTTGTGAAGGATAGTCTAACTTATGAAGAAGTGTCAGTAGAGATTCTTGACCATCAGGTTTGTAGGTTGAGAAATAAAGAAGTCGTTTCAGTGAAGGTTTTGTGGAGGAGTCTGTTTGTAGAGAGAGCTACTTGGGAAGTAGAAGCAACCATGAAGGCCAAGTGTCCTCACCTCTTTCCTTCTGATTTCATTTCATCTGTAGGTAATAGTTCCTCTCCAGTCTTTCAGTTTACTCTTGTGTAAAATCAGTCTTAGTATCTTCTTCCTTCAGTTGTTCTTGCATTTAAGCACATTTGCATGTTCTTGGAACTCAATTCAGTTAGATATTAGTTTCTAGTACTTAGTGGTAGGGATTGCATCTCTTTCCCTCCATACTCAGCTAGTTTAGACCTAATTCGAGGACGAATGTTCCTAAGGGAGAGATAATGTAACACCCCGAATTCGAGAAAGTTCCATTAAAATTTTAAGAACTTGCAGGTGCCACCGATAGAGGCCAAACAACGGCCCGTGGTTTTGGCCACGAACTGTAGGTATGGTCCATGGTTAGCCACCCAGAACCCTAAGAAAAATCATGACCCACGGAAGGACCTACCGACCGTAGGTAGGACCACGGTCCGTGGTCCAGGGTCCGTGGATCGTGACCCATAATCCTAGCCTCAGACGTCAAACGACACCCTCTCAAAGGACAGTCGGTCAGTACACGACCGTCAGTCAAGGGCGATCGATGGCCTCGTTAGCTGTTAAGTGAGGGTCGTTTTTGTATTACCCCTATGCTTTTGACATTTAAACTAGGCCGTTTAACACCTTGACTACGTCATTTTACTCACTTTAAGCCTCATAATCTAGTTAGAACCTAACCAAAACCTCTATTCTCTAAAATCCATCGAAATTAGAGCAAAAAGATAAGGAAAGTCAACACCCCTCTCAAGAACAAGCAGAAGGTTTTTTTCAAGTTTCAGCCCCCAAAATCAAAGGATTTCTCTATAGATTTTGTCACCAGGTATGTTCCTTTCATCCACTAGGTCCCTAGAATTTATTTAGTTCTTTGATTTTCCATATTTTGTTTAGACCTAGGGTTTCTAAAAGAATGTATATTTATTGTATTTTAGCTATTGTAGTATCCTAAATCAAAATGCCATGTTTCATGGAGAGTTCGTTTAGTTCCTTGTATGAAACTCAGAACCCTAGTTGTGTAGATTCTCCTAGTTCATGAATTACACTTGCTAGGTCGGTTAAACTGATAATCACACTTCAACTTTCGAATGTCACATTTTTCGTACAAAAATGTTACATTCTTAAATTGCATGTGAGTATTTGAGCTATTCACTATTTCAGTCACATTTCAGTCAAATACATATTCAGTTGGGAGTAGACTTAGCATTGAGTTGGACTAGGGTTGAGTGTACCCTCATTTTCCCAGAACTACGTAGCCCTGTAGGATTTTAAGTCCCCTCTGTTGGCCATCAGATTTAGTGATAGCGCTAGTTGTGCCTTTATACCGCTGGCAATGTATATTGGGTCCTCTCGATGTGGCGTATATGTCGGACTCCACGTATAGCTCATATGGTTTTATGTCAGTTAATAATAGCTCCTACAGTCACACTCTTAGTGCATTGACCAAGTTTTCAGTATATGCTTTAGTATTCAGTTTAGCATGTCAAGTTCATGATTAACACTGGGTCATTGCATTTGATTTTGATTTCAGTTATGTTTCAGTACTTACATTTTTACTTAGTCTATCATTGCTCAGTTATGTTTTGTTCTACTTTTACATATGTTTGTTCAGCTTAGTATATTTATCATGCATGCTCAGTACATTCAAAGTACTGATGCATACTATGCGCTAAATCCTTTCATGATGTAGGTTCAGGTACTCAACATCCATATCGCGTTAGAACAATTCTCGATCCGCATTCAGCACCTTCAGTGGTGAGTCCTGATATTCCAAGGACAATAGTCATGCTTTTATTTTAGTCTTTACTTTTAGTATTCAGTTCTAATAGAGTTAGTTGTGGAGCATGCCCCAACAACTCAACTCAGTTAGAGGCTTTTCAAACATAGTAGTAGAATAAGCTTGAGTTGTTGAGTTTATCTTTCAGTTATTGTTAAACTCCTAGTATGTTTAATATATTCAAATTAATTGGGTTATTCCCCATTTTAGATATCCACTATTTTAGCTTCTGCATAGTTCATCTTTATTTAGTTATCTTTCAGTATGCTTATGATATGCCAGACATAGAGTTAATTTGGGGTCACTCTTGATCCTAGGTCTCGTGTTACCTCAACGGGGTAGCCTTGGGGCGTGACATTTTTATTTTTAGTTCTCAACACAAAGAAAGTCCTATCATATATTTGTACCAAATTTATTATTTACGATATCTTAGACGATGAAGTTTTTGGGATAAATGTTCAAAGCATGTTGCTAGAACTAGTTCATTAATATGCTTGAGAAATCTTTGATATAAACTCTAACTTTTGCATAAGAATCATCACTTGAAGCATATTGGGTAAAAACCTAGATTTAAACAAAATTCCTTATATAATCAAAATAATAGAGGCATGAGAGCGAAAGGAATACTATTATTAATGTCTTACATACCTTAGTGACGAATCTTGAAGAAAAATCTTTAAAGATGAAGCCTAGCCTTGGTATTTCTTTAAATTCTTGAGAGTCGAAATGTAGGAGTGAATGAGAGCGTTTTTATTATTTCAGCAGACAATGAGGTACGTATTCACTCCATGTCACGGAGCCATCACGAAGCTTATGCCAAGTAAGAGTGTCTCGTCAATCAGTCATAACTTTTTACTCAACTTGGATTGATGCAAACTTGACAGCATTGGAAAGAAGACTCACATCCTTTTAATTTGATAGGTTATGGCTCGCCTAAATCTTCATATTTTAAGAGATGTGGTTATTTGAAGTTGACCCTTATATGTACTCGTGTTAAAACTTAGCCGATAGAAATGCTTTGAACTTGTCTCGGTGTTACATGTCCCTTATGACTCTAAATAACATTTGATACCCTTGATACACTTGGTAAAAGACCTTAAAACACATGAGCAAGTAGGAGATCATCCGGTTCAAACTCATAAACTTACGACGAATGGTGTTGATTCTAAGAGTAGAGTTGTTAGGTGTTACATGAGTTCCTACATTTTCTTTCTATATATGTTATAGAAAAATCATAATTCACTTAATTAGTGCAATTATAATGAGACATTATTTTTCTAAAAGGTGTATCTACATTATATAGTGAACTGTTGGTGTTATATGACACTACTCTTATTGAAAATTTCTATATTTGTTATAAAATTTAATTCACTTTTTTATATTTTTTAAATAAAATTTTATAGAGCTTAAATCTCCTTTATTTTAAAAAAATGAATGTACAAAATCGGCCCAAGAAGCCCAAATGAAATAAACTAAAAGTAAAACAAAAAATCTCCAGGCCCAGTCCATTAAGAGAATCGGCTAGGGCTTTATAAAAGACTTAGAAAGTAGGGTTTTTTCTTATCCTCTTACTCTCTTCTCAGTGTTTCTCTGTTCCATGTCTCCTCCTCCATCTCAAGAAGTTAACACTGCCATGATTTTTCGTTTCATTTGGTTGTGGGTTACTGACACCTACCTCTGTTATCTCATCTCTTCTTTCTCCGCTCACAGAAGTAATTAGCTACCTCCCTTTACATGCTTCTTTCCTTCAAATTCTATCAATATCTGACATTCTTTTTGCATTTTGTAGAGGTATTTTTTGGTAAATACAGCGGATTTAAAGATGGTTTTGACAGAGGTACCAAGTCTTGAGTGTTTTGGAAGACATCCTTTGTAAGCTCCTCCTCCTCGTTTCTTCATTTTCTTTTATTTGTTTCCTCCTCTCTGATGTATTTTTGTTTTTTTAAGATAAATAAGAGGTGGAGATATCCAGATGCTCCCGATATCTTTATGAAAGGCTTGTTTTTCCATCCCAATAATTTATATTGCTAATCTTAAATTTAAGTAATTTAGTATTAGTGTTTATTAATTGATTATGTTAACTTTTATAAATATTAGACTCTGTACAATGATTGGGAACTACATACTGCACTTTTGATTCCTAATCTAATGTGAATTTTTTTTGACATAACAATGTGGCCTTGATGCAAAAGGCTCTTAAGGCTTTAGATGTGTCCATGCTGCTTGATAATGTATCTTGTTTGTATTTTTGCAAATACACGATATGGTATTGGTTATTTCTATGATGATTTTAATATATAGAAATATTATTTGCAACTCCAATAATAATATTTATTTGTGTTTATTTGCGTCAATTGTATACATGCAAGTATATGACATACTAAACTTGGCCTTAGTGTTTCATAACCAAAGAATTGTTTAGCCAAACAAGGTTGACTTGGTGCTATCGATAAAGTGATTTGTCTACTTATTATTATTTGAGTGTTTTATAGCTTTATAGTAGATATCAAGATTCAATCTATTATCTTTGTAAAATTTCTATTCCCCCCAACCCCCCTTCCCGTTTCTTAGCTTTGTATGACATATCAAGAATATAATATGTCTATTAATGAAAACATAAAGGTGGTTTAGTGAATTTGCAAAAGGGAGATGGACAATCAAGATGAAACTTAATTAGTTGCCTAGATAGTGTTGCATCATTTATTTTAGTGTTGCATCATTTATTTTTGACATCTTAATATGTCTTTGTCCACCATTTCATCAGGTATTTTTACTAGTATTGCTTTTCTAAATTTAAATTTCTAGTTGATATATAATTTCATACACTTTGTAGGATTTAGAAGTTGTTGATGAAGCATACTATGTCATGATGAATGCAAAAAGGATTGTATGTTGATTCATGGTAAGAGGGTTCTCTCTTTCTTTAAAATAAATTAACAAATGTTGCTTACGAATCATACTAATGTGTGATACACTTTTTTTCTTAATTTAGTTTAAAGTAGTTGTTTTAAATATATAGTTGATTTTAATCACATATTTGTAATTAAAAATAAAATTATTACAATTCAATATTAACACTAATAAAACTAAAATTATGAAAGAAATAACAATTTGATTCCTTTATATAGTAGCAAATTACGTCATGTCGAACCTTAATTTATTTTTCCGTAAGGTTTTACACTCATTTTCCAAATATGCAACATGTTCAATTTAAAAACCCTTTTTGATTATGACAATCAAAGCAAGTATAACTATGCAAGTGTATTCATCTACTCACCCCATTCACTATATTGCTTATTGGAGAAACCGTTTTTGACCTACTTAGTTGTTTAATAAATCAAAAAAAATATATCTGCTGCTATTTGTGTGACATAATTCAAACGTCTAACATAATTAAGGTTGACTAGTGTGTTAAAAAATACATACGACAAAGAACAATCAACCAATAGATAATAAAGGTGGTGAATTTATGGTAAATTCCTATTCTTTATAACTATAAAGGTACTTTCATTCCACAAATATTCTGTTATCTATCAATTGATTTACTTTTCTTTAATAAAGAAAGAAATGAATGATCTTGTTGAGGTATATCCTGAGTTAAATGTCCCTGGAAGTGCTCCCAATGATATGTACTCACAAGTAATGACCGAACTCTGAGAAAAGGAGTAGCTCCAAGTTTTGTTCATGGCCCAGTATATAAACAATTCATAAATGAGTAAAAATATTTTGATAAAATAGTAGGGATAGAAGTTCAAAAAGTAACCTCAACTGTGAAAATTGAGATGGAGGAAAAGTTGTTTGAAGCAAAAGAGGAAATCGAAGAGATGGATAAGAAGTTATCGAAAGCTAAGGAGGATACATAAATGATGATAAAAAATTTATCGGAAGAAAATATGAATATGGATGCAAAAATAGATGAAAAAGTAAAGGTAGGGATACTAGCATATGTATATTCTTTTGTTATTACTTCTGGCTCAAATATAAAATCATGTAGTAATGAGCACGTAAATAAATATGTTCACAAAAATATTATCTTTTAGATAGTATTTTTATTTAGTCGTTTTAAATATAACATTTTGTGTATTTTGTGATAGGTTTATATTAGCTTAACTGAAGATCGCCAACAATTATTGTCACCTGTTTCAATTGTTGAACTAAAAAAGGTGAGTTGTGACTTTATTTTGATTATATCTTTGTGTAATTAAACTAGAAGAATATCTAGATAAAGTATTTGTACCTGGATTATCTATGCTAAGTGAAAGCAACAGATTGCAACATCAACATAGAATAATGAGTTATCCATTTGTAGTAAAAAGTCGAGAAAATAAGGAAGAAGCATTAGTGAGTAATACTATTATCTTTCCCTTATCGCTCACCCTATTATAGGAATTAGTAACTCAAGAATAAGTGTGAATGTCCTTTGTATATACATTTAAAATGTTTTATGCATATATATACATTGTTTGAGCTTAAGATAATAAGTTCGATTGAACTTGATCTAGATTCGCCTCAATGTTGTTAGTGTGAAATTGAAGCTCTATATTTTTTGTGATCAAAATATTTGGTTAAAAATAAAAGCACAAAGTGTGTCGCACGGATCCCTTAGAAATATTTCCTAAAGGAGCAGCTATCACAAACCAAAAAAAGTTGAATATTGCTAATGGATGGCTTAGATAAGCTGCTAATGATATGTGACTGATCCAAAACTAAGTAATCAGTATTTCATTTCTTAATTTGTTGAGGTCCTTTTCATTTATTAATAGATTCACCACACGTGCATTGCACATGTATGCCTTGTCTTGACTTCCTTATACCCGTGAAATTGTATATGTGACTTACAATTCAGGCTTATGACATATGGATTTGTATTAACTAAATGTGTAGTAATGAACACTTCGGCCTATTAGTTTTGTCGTGTCATGAAACACACACCCCCTTAACATTGTTCAAATCATTGTAGCCTAACTTTTGATATATGATTATACACAAAAGTAACATTTTCTTTTATTGTAGTCTTGTATTGAACGATGGGTGGTGGCGTTAGTGTAGTAAGCATGAGTGACATTAAAATTAGAATGTATGTAAAAGTTTCAATGGCATTACCTCTATGCCAACTAATATTTTTGTCCTGAAAGTCCCTACATGCCTTGAATTCTTGTAAGGTATTATTGAACCCCTTCATATAACTAAACTCTCCTCATAGAATCAACAGAGTGTTTTGGTATTTGTTTTATCAGTACACTCTGTTTTGATAGTTCCAATTCAATCGACATAATGGGAAGAATCTTGTTGATTACATGTTAATGTGGAAATGAGAATGACAATGTTAATTCAAGGTGTTCATATGTATGTGTAAAGGTCAAACAAATCATAAAGTAGAGTATAAGCTTGATTTTGATATAAACATGAGGTTATCAATGATATATATAAGCAAGATATGGTGCAAACACAAGGTTAGCGGTGACATGAACTTTGCGGTAAACATAAATATAGCAGTAACATATATAGGAAAGTCTATAAGCTAGATTATATGCAAACATTGTCACAACCCGATTTCTCAGGTCATGATAACACCTCATTTAACCTACCAGTAGGTAAGCTAACCCATAACCCGAAATTTCCGGTAATGGGTGTAAGAGTATAAACATGGTAGAAATAAGTAATATAACATAAATAACTGGAGGAATAAATAGAAGAAAGATATATATATATATATATATATATATATATAAATCTTTTTGTTTTATGTGTGTGTATATATATATATATATATATATATACACACACACA
>JAJOOR010024977.1:0-20743 GCA_036250505.1 Solanum acaule | reverse complement strand
TAGGTTCTACAACGTGTAGGTAGTAGTATGAGATGCTATCTACACATGGCACGAGTAGGCTTAAAAGATGCTAAAGTGAGTTCCCTAAGCCTTAGGGCAATTATGTGATTGTCCCCTATATTCTTGTGTGTCTCTTAAATGGTTTTATAAAGAATGTTGACTTAGTATGTTATAATGTAATGATAAAACCCTTGTCTATGGTAACTCTTAGGAACACTTTAGGTGTATATGAAGAGGTTGTTTGGGCGGTCACTTCATTATTCACTTAAGTGTGGCTTAGGGTGACTTGAGATAGAGGCTTAAATGGTAATGAAGGAATTACTTTGCTATCTTGTTTAAGTATTGTACACTTGTGTTAATTGAGTTGTAAATGATGGGAATATGGTCTTATTTGTGAATGGTGACTTGAAATGTGGGTTTATGCTTGTGGATGTAAAGATTTGTTAAAGAAGGTCTTAAAAGCATACATTCCTTGTAAATGTCCGTTGTGCATGTTTTCTTGCATGGTCATCATACTTAGTACTTATTGTACTAATTCCATATTTCTCTATTGTTACAAGTGTAGGTGGTGGAAACTAAGGAGATCTTTTGAGGAAGCTTGGGATATTGACTCTTCTCAAGAGGCTTGGTATGTCCTCATATATTCGAGGACATAGTTGTTATGTTTCTAGTATTTCCACTTAGACATTGTATAAGACTTATATTTTCTATTGTTGTAAAGGGACGTGTCCCTAAGATGTTCTATTCATGTCTAAAATGGTACATGAGACTTAGAAATTCTACTTCTTTACATTTGAAAGATTTTATGAGTATTATGGATTTTTTAAAAAGGTGATTCTTTATTCCTTACGGTTTTTATTACCGAATGCGATGAATGAATGCTAAGGCTTGTATAAGACCTCCGAGAGGTTGAATAAGCATGTTACGGCTAGGGGGTGCTCTCGGGTCGTTACACTAACGCTCCGACGACGTTCATGGACTTAATGAATAGAGTGTTCCGACAATATCTTGACATGTTTGTGATAGTGTTTATCGATGATATCTTGATCTATTCAAGGAGTGAGAATGAGCATGTTGACCATTTGAGAATTGTATTGCAAGTTCTTAAGGACCATCAACTTTTTGCAAAGTTTAGCAAGTGTGAATTTTTGTTAAGGTCCATAGCTTTCCTTGGTCATATTGTGTGAAGAAAGGGTATTGAGGTAGATCCTAAGAAGATGGATGTGGTCAAGAGTTGTCCTAGACCTCTATCTCCTTCCGACATTAGAAGCTTTTTGGGTTTGGCCGGTTACTATAGGAGGTTTGTTGAGGGGTTTTCCTCCATTGCTTCTCTGTTGAAGGCTTTGACTCAAACAAGGCTAAGTTTGTGTGGTCGGAAGCTTGTGAGAAAAGTTTCCAAGAGTTGAAAGATAGACTTACTTCCGCTCCGGTGTTGACCTTACCGGAAGGTGCAAATGTTTTTGTACTATATTGTGATGCCTCTAGAGTTGGGTTGTGATGTGTACTTAAGCAAAATTGTAAGGTAATTGGCTATTCTTCAAGGAAACTTAAAGTCTATGAGAAGAATCATCCTACGCATGACCTTAAGTTAGCATCGGTTGTTTTTTCCTTAAAGATATGGAGGCATTATCTATATGGTGTGCATGTTGGTGTATTTACCGATCACAAGAGCTTACGATATGTGTTTAGTCAAAAGGACTTGAATCTTCGCCAAAGGAGGTGGTTATAATTATTGAAAGATTATGGCATGAGTGTCCTTTATCACCCTGGCAAAGCTAATGTTGTAGAGGATGCACTTAGTATATTGTCCATGGGTAGTGTTGCTCATGTAGAGGATGAAAAGAAAGAATTGGCTCGTTAGGTGCATAGATTGTCCCTACTTGGTGTCCAACTAGTGGAATCCACCAAGGGTGATGTCATGGTTCATAATGGTTCCAAATCGTCCTTTGTGATGGATGTGAAGTCTAACCAAGGCCTTGATCCTCTATTAGTTGAGTTGAAAGAGTCGATACTAAAGAAGTCCATTGGGGCTTTCTCCCAAAGGAGAGATGGGATGCTTAGGTACCAAGGTCGGTTATGTGTTTCGGATGTTGATGGTTTGAAATAACAAATTTTAGAGGAAGCTCATAGTTCTCAATATTATATTCATCCAGGAGCCACAAAGATGTACCGTGATCTACGAGAAGTCTATTGGTGGAATGGTATGAAGAAAGATATTGCGGGATTTATAGCCAAATGTCCTAATTGTCAACAAGTTAAGGTTGAGTATCAAAGGCCATGAGGATTGTCCTACAATATAAGTATTCCCGCTTGGAAGTGGGAAGATGTGAATATGGACTTTATTGTGGGTTTGCCTCTCACCTGAAGGCAACATGATTCTATTTGGGTCATTATAGATCGGATGAAAAAATCAGCCCACCTTATCCCCATCAAACCTTTCTTTTTCGGCGGAAGACTATGCCAAGTTTAATATAAGAAAGATAGTGAAGTTGCATGGAGTTCCTCTATCTACTATTTCGGATTGGGGTACTTAATTTACTTCGCACTTTTAGAAGTCATTCCAAAAAGGTCTTGGCACTAAGGTTAAGCTTAGCACAGGTTTTCATCCCCAAACTGATGGCCAAGCAGAGCGTACCATTCAAACATTACAAGATATGTTAAGGGCATGTGTAATTGACTTCAAGGGTAATTGGGATGACCTCTTGCCTTTAGTAGAGTTTTCCTATAATAATAGCTATCACTCAAGTATTGATATGGCCCCCTTTGAAGCCTTGTATGGTAGGACATTTAGGTCTTCAATTGGTTGGTTTGAAGTATGTGAAATTTCTCTAATTTGTCCCGAACTAGTTTATGAGGCCATTGAGAAAGTCTGACTCATTAGAGGGAGGTTGAGGACGGCCCAAAGTCGGCAAAATTCTTATGCCGACTTTAGAATAAGGGATTTAGAATTTGAACTTTATGATTGGGTCTACCTAAAGATCTCACCTATGAAAGGTTTGATGAGGTTTTCAAGAAGGGAAAACTTAGTCCCCGGTATGTGGGCCCATACCAAATTTTGAAACGTGTTGGGAAAGTTGCTTATGAGTTAGATTTGCCAAATGAGTTGGCTCCGGTTCATCCGGTGTTCCATGTCTCCATGCTTAAGAAGTGTATTGGAGATCCATCATCCATTATTACCTTAGAAGGTTTAGGAGTTGATGAAAGTCTTTCATATGAAGAGGTTCCGGTAGAGATCCTAGACCGACAAGTAAACAGATTGAGAAACAAGAAAGTAGATTCCGTGAAAGTTTTATGGAGAAATCATTTAGTTGAGGGTGGTACTTGGGAGGCCGAGGCCGATATGAAGTCCCAATATCCTCATCTCTTTCCTTCTACTCCTATTCAAGCTTGAGGTAAGTAATTCCTCTTGAGTTTTCTAGGTTTGGGAGTCATCTGTGATATATTTGTTTTCCATGATTTCCTTATGTTATTCATGTTCTTGAGAAATTCATGTTTAGTTAGAAAATTAGTTTTCATGATTTATGTGTTCCTCCTGTTGTTGTGCCTTTAGTATAAGTTGCATATTTGACTTCATGAGATGAGTTGATGAACATGCTTTAGTATGCTTTTGAGAGTAATTGCATATTGGTTCCATGGTATTGTGTTGAGCATGCTTTTAGTTGGAGAAGGTAGTTCCTCCTATGAATATGAGAAATGTTGAGTTTCATGGATAATGGGTAGTTAGATGTAGTTCCTACTTCCTTGTGTTTCTTTGATTATGTTTGAGATGAAGTGGAAACTTCCTCCTTCGAATTGAGCATTATTTTGATGTTTATGCATGTTGGGCTTGTAGTCTTAAGTCTTTAAATCCGTGAGGTGTCTAGATCGTCATTGGAGGACGAATTTTCCCAAAGGGGAGATATTGCATCACTCGGGAAACTAGTAGGCTAAACTAGAGCTTAAGATGAGGATTATAGTCGTAAAAATACCTCCCCATACCTAAAAATATAGGGTTTCATGTTAGAACGTCAATGTACAACCCCCAAGGACCAACCATGGGCCCTTCAGGAGAACCTTTAGAAGGTTGCATGTATTAAAAAGTATTCCTTGTTGGATTAGATTTGGACTCTAGTTTTCCTAAATTCTATAAATAGACCCCTAGGGATGTTTTGTGGAGGTTCGACTTTATTTTGTTGTGCAAGAGCAAGATTCAACTTTTCTAATAGGTTTCAATTTTCTAACTCTTCTTAATTTTAGAAATTGCATGAATAATTATATTTTACGCTTTTCGAATATTATGAGTGGCTAAATGCCCTTGTTCTGGGGCTGTAGCTACAAATTGATTGTTGAATATTGATGGCTTTTTGAATTAATTCTTGGTTATCGTTTTAAGTTACTTTTATATTCTTGTTTTAGTATTTCATGCTTGATCACCATAGAAATAAATTTCTTGTCTATTCTAAAAATTGAGAGAGGATAAGGTAGATAGACCAAAGAATACAAAAAGCCTTATCTTCCATTGAGTGGATTTGTGTTTAGGAGTGACGCCCTGACGAACACCTATCTTGGTTATGAAACAGGATGAAATATAAATACTCGCCAATTAGGACTGCCTATCCCCACTCAACAATGTAGTTATACAGCTAATTGGAGTAGGCAACTAGAGGTTGAGAGACCCTACTCATATAAATAACCTTGTAAATCACTAACTTGATAACCGAAATTAGTTCATTGCCAGAGATACGATACTTGTACTCCAATGCATGCTGTTGCCCTAGAATTGTCTTTTACTTTCTTGAAACATTAAATTTGAAGTCGTTCACATTAGTCAGTTTTAGTTAATGCATAAATCTTAGTAGTAATTTAAAAGGTTACTTTTGTCAAATTGTGGAATTAAGTTACTAAGTATAAGTTGATCATAAGTCCCTTGGGAATGAAAACTCGTTTCTAAAAAAACTATATTACTTGAGTGACCACGTACACTTGCATGTATATTTAGAAGCAACGAGTTTTTGGCGCCGCTTCCAGGGACTTAGAAATTGATTTATATTTTATTTTCTTAAGCCTACAATTAAATTGTTCAAGTGCTAATAACTTGATCTTAGCTCTTATGTGTTGCAGGCACTTTATTCTCAACTCTTTCTCAGAAAGGAGAACTTGTCGAACCAGACGACCAACCTGAAAGGGCTTTATGCCTACGTAGAAAAATTGCTAACCAAAGACGTCAACACGAATTAGGGCTAGGAATCTCAGAAAATGTTAAGGGTGACCGAGTTGAAAACATGAATAACCAAGAATAGAAAATACCCTCCATCATACCGGCAAGACCAGTCTATGATGTGGAAGTCCCACTCATAGCCAATATGGCATCTAGTATAAGGAACCCACCACCAAGCGGCATATTTGAACTAAATCAGAATATGGTGCAGCTCATCCATTCGATTTGACAATTCACCAGTCTCCCTCATGAGGATCCCCAAATCCATATTCGGATCTTTTTTGATATAAATGACACATACATACCGAATGGCATTGCACCGGATTATGTGAGGTTGACATTGTTTCCGCACTCATTATTAAGAGCTGCCAGGCAATGGTTAGATTCAGAGCCACCAAATTCCTTCACTACATGGGATTATCTAGCAAAGAAGCTCTTAAGTGGGTTCTTTCCATAAGTTAAAATTGCATGGTTGAGGAGTGAGATATTGAGCTTCAAGCAAAACCATGGGGAGGATATGTACCAAGCATGGCTCATTTCAAACACAAATGTTGAATGCTTGCCTGCATCACTACCAAGCTAATGAGGTACATGCTCACACATTATTTGACGGTCTGGATTATAATGCACGAGTACTTCTTAATAGTGCAGCAGGTGGACAAGCATTAGCAAAACCCCATGAGGAACTATTCGATCTCTTAGATAGGCTCTCAGAAGGAAACCCTGTTTATGAAGGAGAAATGCCTAAAACCACAACACATAGAGCGGCAGTAATTTTAGATGTGGATCAACTTACCACAATAAATGCAAAACTAGATGCAATGAACCACATCATAACAATACAGTTCAAACAAATTGCACTAAACCAAGAACTAGTAAATGTTGTAC
The DNA here is from genome assembly GCA_036250505.1 of Solanum acaule. Taxonomy (NCBI): domain Eukaryota; kingdom Viridiplantae; phylum Streptophyta; class Magnoliopsida; order Solanales; family Solanaceae; genus Solanum; species Solanum acaule. The sequence continues at coordinate 14,658 of JAJOOR010024977.1, read as the reverse complement.
AACAGGAAGAAAATTGGTGTGGAGTCTGTGGTAGTGGAGCACATGAAACTAAACTTTTTGAGGCAAATTTGGATTCCGTAAACTATATGGGCAATGCGCAGAAAGGTGGAGGTCAGAAAAATTATGGCAATACATATAACTCTAGTTGGCGAAACCATCATATCTTCTTAGGGGGTGGGAACCAAAACTAAAATAAAAACTAAGTGCGAGGGTCTAATCAATACCGATCACAAGGAATGGGGCAGCAATACGAAAATCCTAGCATGTGCATAAATCTGAGTGCACCGAGAGGGGGGATAACTAATGAAGAGTTACTCCAAAAGCTGATGGTAGAAATCGGTACGAAGAAAAATGCTAGGATAGATAAGCAGGATGAGAACAGAAGAAACATCCAAACGTCCCAAATGAGTTTAGAAAAATAAGTTTCACAGGTAGCTAATTCACTGAACTTGTATCCTCAAGGAGGTTTGCCCGGTGACACGGAACCCAACCCTAAGCAAGTTAAAGAAGTGAGTACTAAAAGTTGGTTATAACTATAGGAACTAGCTCCAAAAGAAGAGAGATACTGAGGTAGTCACTAAAGAAAACAAAGCAGAAGAGGTGGTAAAGAAGTCCAATGTTCAGAAGTTTGTTCCTCAATTGAAACCACCCCCTCCGTTTCCACAAAATCTCATAAAGCAGAATGAATGCTTTGGTAATTCTCTCTCTCTTCTTAAACAGGTTCACATTAACCTACCTTTGGTTGACATTTCTGAGGGGAATTCAAAAGTATGCTAAGTATGTGAAGGAGATAGTAGCTAACAAGAGGAGGCTCACAGGTATGAAACGCTAGCACTTACTAAGGGGTAAATCTATATAATTTAGAATAGATTACCTAAGAAGTTAAAATATTTGGGTATTTCACGGTGCAAACTATAATTGGGAAAAGTGTTCATGCCTGAGGTTATGTGATTTGGGTGGGAGCATTAATGTAATGCTTGCATCATTGTATAAGAAACTTGGGTTCGGCAATCCAAAACCAACCCCTGTCATTCTCTAACTTGCTGATAGGTCTATATCTAGGCCAGATGGGGTAGTAGAGGATGTGTTAGCACAAGTGGGTTCGTTAATATTTTCGGTGGACTTTGTGGTCTTAAATTTGAGCCTGATCTTGAAGTTCAATTCATTTTTGGGCGTCCGTTCTTGGATACAGGATGAACATTGATTGATGTAGGAGCTGGATAATTGACTATGAGGGCACACGATAAGGTTGAAGTATTTTATGCTATCGCGCCTTGAAATTGCCTTTTATCTATGAAGAATTGTCCGCTATTACGGTTGTAGATCTCTCAGTGGAATCGTAGCGCATTGCGTCCGAGGATCCCTTAAAAATATTTTTAGTGGGACTTGACGTGGATGGAGATACTAAAGCCTAAGAGATAGCAACTTGTTTGAATTGGGGCCTCCACCCAAACCCTTTATTGTAAAAGCACCTACGTTGGAATTAAAATCTTTGCCTGCTCACATAAGTAATGCATATTGGGTACTAATGAAACCTTACTCATAATACTTTCTATTGAATTGTCTGAAATACAGGTTGATGCGGCATTGAAAGTCTTAAAGCGAAGAAAGAAAGCTATTTTGTTGCAGATGGCAAATATTCATGGGATTAGTCTGGCATTATTTATGCATAAAATCTATATGGAGAAGGATCATAAATCGAGTGCACAACATCAACATACACTGAATCCCTTGATGAAAGAAGTGGTGAGAAAGCAAGTAATAAAATGGTTAGATGCTAGAATTGTGTACCCTATTTCTAATAGCAAGTTGGTTAATCTTGTGTAGTGTGTCCCAAAGAAGGGAGGTTTGATAGCGGTGAAGAAAGAGAAAAATGAGCTTATTCCCATTAGAACTGTAACTGGATGGATAATTTACATGGATTACCGGAAGCTAAATGAGGCCACGCGCAAATATCACTATCATGTCCCCTTCATTGATCAAATGCTTGAACTACAACTAGGGTAGGAGTATTATTGTTTCTTAGATAGGTATTTCAGATATAATCAGATTTTGATTGTGCCCGAGGATCAGGAAAGGACCATGTTCACTTATTATTATGGTACACATGCTTTCAAACGGATGGCATTTAAACTTTGCAATGTGCTGTCGACTTTTCAAAGGTGCATGATGGCCATTTTTCATGATATGGTGGAGGACTTTGTAGAGGTGTTCATGGATGATTTCTCAGTCTTTGGGAAGTCTTTCGAGGTATGTCTCTGGAATCTTGATAGAGTACTTCTTGTCCTAAACTAGGATAAGTGTCACTTCTTGGTGTGAGAGGGTATAGTATTGGGATATAAGGTGTCCAAGTTGGGATTAGAAGTAGATAGAGCCAAGGTGGAAGTTATTGAAAAACTTCCCCTCCTATCTCTATAAAAGGGGTGCGAAGTTTCCTTGGGCACGCAGGTTATTACCAGAGATTCATCAAGTATTTTTCCCAGATTGCAAGACCAATGTGCAGTCTTTCTGAAAAGGAGGTGAAATTCAAATTTGAATAGATGTGTTTGAAATCTTTTGAGATGTTAAAGAGGAACTTAATTGAAGCTCCTATCTTAATTTATCCTAACTGGGAATTACCATTTTAACTAATGTGTTATGCAAGCGATGTAGCAGTAGGTGCAATATTGTTTATACTTATTATTCAGCTATTAGGTAGTTATTCAACTAGAAGGATGCTAACCCAAGGCTAATTCGGTAGATGTTGCTTCTCCAAGAATTTGACCTTGAGATCAAAGATAAAAAGGGTACTGGGAATCAAATACCTGAACATTTGTCCAGGTTGGAAGATTTTTCCCACGTACATGAAGGGGAACGAATCCGAGAAGAGCTTCTGGATGAACAGTTGATGGTAGTAGATATCTCTCAAGTACCTTGGTATGCAGACATAGTAAATATGATAGTGAGTGGAGAGTACCATCCCGATGCAACCACCCAACAAAAGAAAGAGCTAACTCATAATTCTAAGTTCTATACTTGGGGTGAACCATTCTTATTCAAACAAAGAGTGGATCGGGTGGTAAGAAGATGCATTCCGGAGTATGAGGAATAGAAAGTACACGAATGTTTTCATGCTAACCCATATGGAGGATGATGAGTCCATAAATTGGACTCATTTAAGGCTATATTTTAATATAAATTGTGTCCTCAAATGCTTATTTTATCTTAATATCTGATGAAAACCCTTAAGTTTTAGGTATTTGAAGATTGAAGGAAAGCATGGACACTACTTCGCAAAAAGGAACGAAGAGGCTGAAAAGAACGAGAAAATGAAGGCCTGACGATCACCGAGTCCACTTGGCGAATCACCAAAGGGTCTCACTTCACCTTTTGTTCCAGTGTACTGAGCCTGAAGGAAAGTACCAAGTTGGCGGAAAAATGGAGTAGCCGGCGCATCGCCGAGGAGTTCCGCGAAGCAATACTATGTCGCCTAATGTCCCAGAGCACGACGATGCCATAGGATGGTGCAAGACGCCGATGAACTATAACAAAGGGCGAATCGCCGAGTTAATCAGCGATTCCGACTAGTGTCGCCGGATGATCCACCACAGCATAGATTTTTAAAAACTAGAAATAGTCGTTGAGAATTATAGCTTAGTATCAGAATTTGTAGTATCATTAGACAATATCAAATTCTTAATATAATTTTTAGTACTTTTATTTTGCTCTGAGTTTAGAGAGGGTTTTGGAAACGTGAAGAAGAAAAGGGTTTCATCTCTTCAAATTTGGAAGTGGGTCTCTTGGATTTCTTTTTTTTTTGCTCAAATCAAGACTTATTTCTCTATACCCAATTGATTTCAACATCATTGAAGGTATAAATTTCTATCTCTTAATGTGTGGCTAAAAACCCCCATTCTTGGGGTGTGATTTAGCAAATATGTGATGATATTATTGTTGGGTCTTGCTTGCTGATAGGTTAGATATATTTTAATGGTGATTTCACCTAGTGGTTGTGGTTTAATTTAATGGCTTTGTAGTTGCAAATACAAAGCCACCCATGTGTTTTCATCTTGCCCGAGGGAGGTCGCGAAACCAAGACCACTAGACTGATAGCCTAAGGAATGGGTCGACATGAGGTTCAGCCCGAGAGGGTGAGCCCTAGTCCCATATCCTAACACTCAGCTCGAGAGAGTGAGTGGGCAAGGCGTAGGCTGGCCTTCATGCGGCAAATGGGTGTCTAAGAGGAATGCATTTGAAACGGGGTAAGTTGCCCGAGAGGGAACTTACTTCCATCTAAAGCTTAGCCTAGTCACCATTATGTTGCAAATTTCTAATCGAAAGCACGTACCCAACTATATATCTCAATATATATTGGGGTCACACCCCAAGAAATCTTCCCTATACTTGTTTTTCTTGTTATATTTGTTGTTTTCGCTACACTTCTGACAAAACCCCCAAATTGATATTTGACACTTTTGTGTCCCCCTCTTTGATTTATAATGTTCTTAATCATTAATGTCTTTAGCTACGACTAGTTAGAACTTAATTTTATTTTTCTATTAATTCTCGAAACCACTCCCTTGGAACTCGACCCCAACCCTTGGTTGGGTTATTATATTATTGCACGATCGTAGACACTTGTATTGGAAGTTGTGTCGTTGATTACGCAAACATCAAAATGGTGCCGCTGCCGGGGAGTGGTGTTATTTGAGAATTCTTAGTTTACTAGAATCATAGTTCTTCTTAGTTGTAGTTTACTTACCTAAATTTTAGTTTTGTTTTGAGTAATTGCTTTTCAACAGCCATATGAGTGTGAACGGTGAAAATAGCTACCAAGCAGGCAACCTAGCGGGTGATGCTTTTCATCAAGATGATATTGATGATATTAATAGTGTGTACAACCTTGCCCAAATGACTGAGATGGAGGGGAGTTGCATGCCACAAGCAAATGGAAATGCAACATTTGAAGTTACTAGCACAACACTCCATCTCATACACTCAAGAGGTTTATATGGAGAGTTAGAGCATGAAGATTCGTATGAACATATACAAAACTTCATAGAAGGTTGCACACCTCTATCATTCAAGAATCTATCGCAAGAAGGTATACGGTTGCGCCTATTTCCATCATCATTAACTGGGGAAGCCACTAAGTGGTTGATCGAGCTTCCAAAGAACTCCATCAAGTTATGGGAAGAGTTGGTTACGACTTTTCATGTAAGATTCTTCCCTTCATAAAAAATGATGAAGCTGATAGATGACATTCAAAATTTTAATCAAAAGGAGGGCAAACCAATTCACGAATCATGGACACGATTTAAGAGAATTTTGCAAAAATGTCCAACTCATGGATTGCCGAGTGAGTTATTACTCCAATATTTTTATCTTAGTCTGGATTCGGTTAATAAAGGGATAGCTGATCAGCTTGTGCAAGGAGGAAAATGTTACAGTCATTTGAAGTAGCCTCATTTCTTCTAGATGGCATGAGTAGAGTAAATCAAGCATGGTACACAAAAGATGACCAAGTTTCCCAACTGTGCTTCAAATTAACGCAAGAGCAACTCGATAAAGAAAGGGAGAGGGACGAAAACATCAAAAAGATGTTGTCACAAATGGAAGTGATGCACGAGCACATGAAGGGGACGTATGGAGTATTTCAAGTTGAGGAGGGTTCTCCTTCTGGTTACGTAAGACCAGGGAGAATCAAGGTTGGAATCTCCAAAAGAATTGAGGGGGTTCTTCATCTGATTACTTGAGACTAGGGGAGAATCAAGATTGGAACTCCGCAAGATATGAGGAAGGTTTCCACCCACGCTCTCAACTGCGGGGTGGAAATCAAGGTTGGAACCATTATAGGAGTGAAGAACCAAGGAGATATTGGCACGATTGGGCTGAGCAAGATGACCATGAGAAAGACGGTACCCAATTGAGTGAAAGCCCAAAATCAAAAGGGAGTGCAAGTAGTCCTCGAGTAAATGATTTATTGTCACACATACTTGATAAAGTTGAGGGCTCTGATGATCTGATATAAGGAATGAGAGATGACTTTTCATCACTAAACAGTAAAGTGAATTCGCATGCTGACGCCATCAAAACACTAGAAGGTCAGTTGAGTCTATTATCAGCTCAATTAATATCTAGGACACTGATGGAAGATTATGAAAGAGGGCTTGTTGTTGTCAGCCGTAGTGGAAAGATGGCAAAAGGGAATGTGATAGAGGATGAGGACCCTCAAATGCAGGAAGAGAGCTTGGGTATAGAGGAACGAGAATTGCGTTTTCCACAAAACATTGCCAGAGATCCACAAGAGGATGCAGAGCAACATGTTCAGTTTCCAAAAGTCACGCACCCTTTACCCAAATTACCACCACCATTTCCTCAACCTTTGGAAAAGTAAAATGAAGATGAGAAGTTAAAAAAAATTGTCAGTATTCAAGAACCTATTAATTAACCTTCCTCTGGTGGAAGCATTGTTGGAAATGCCGGGATACGCCAAATTCATGAAAGAGCTGGTTACCAAGAAAAGGAGCTTGGAGTATGAAACGATCGAGGTACCCGATAGTTGCAGTGCAATTATGACAAATGAATCAATCACCAAGAGAGAAGATCCTGGGGTGTTCACATTCCCGTGCACGATTGGCATGCTCCAATTCGCTGAAGCTTTGTTTTGTGAATCTAGATTGCGAGATCGATGCTGAAATCCCCATTATTGTGGGAAGGCCACTCTTAGCTACTGGAAGAGCATTGGTAGATGTTGAACACGGGAAATTGAAGTTCCATGTGAACGATGATGATGTGACCTTCTATGTCTGTAAATCCATGAAGCAACCAAGTAACATCCATGTGGTGTCCACTGAATATGTTATAGATGAGGCAGTGGCAAGTGTGAGCCATTTAATGTACAAGAATGAACCCCTTGAATCTATACTTGCCAATTATAATGAATTCGAAGTTCAAGGATATGAGGAAGTGGTGGCCACCTTATCAGGATTAGGAGTGTATTCAAGGAATCCAATCAAGTTGGATATCGACCTGAAAACAGAGAAAGCCCTCCTGCAAAGCCATCAACAAAAGAACCACCGAACCTAGAGTTAAAAGCTCTACCCTCTCATCTAAAATATGCTTTCTTAAGAGCCAATAATACTCTACCAGTGATTATCACAGTCGATTTACTTGAAAGACAGGTGAAATTTCTCATTGAAGTAGTGCAGAAGCATATAAAAGCTATTGGATGGATAATAGCCGATATAGTAGGAATTCCTCCTGGCATCTATACTCAGAAAATTTGACTTGACAGTGAATGTAAACCCAGTGTGGAGCATCAACAGAGATTGAACCCTCCAATGTAAGAGGTGGTAAAAAAGGAAATCATCATGTGTCTAGATGCGAGAGTGATCTACCCTATTGCGGATAGTAAGTGGGTAAGTCTAGTGTAATGTGTACAAACAATGGAGATTTAATCGTAGTCCCAATTGCAAATGGGGAACTTGTACTGATAAGACCAGTGATTGGGTGGAGAGTATGGATGGATTATCAAAAGCTTAACTTATGGAACGAAAAGGACCACTTCCGAATGACCTTTATGGACCAGATGCTTGACCGGTTATCAGAAAGGGGGTGGTATTGCTTTTTAGATGGGTATTCCGATTACAATTAAATCTCTATTGCGCTGGAAGACCAAGAGAAAATCACTTTTACATGCCCTTATGGAACATTTGTATTCACAAGGATGCCATTCTCGCTGAGTAATGCCCCAACAACATTCCAGCGTTGCATGTTGTCTATTTTTGCGGATATGGTTGAAGACTCTATGGAGGTATTCATGGACAACTTCTCAGTCGAAGGGGACACGTTTGAGGAATGCTTGACACACTTAGGGCAGGTGCTCCAAAGATGCGTGGATACGAATCTGGTTCTCAATTGGGAAAAATGTCACTTTATGGTGAATGAAGGTATCGTTCTTGGGCACAAGGTGACGCAAAAGGGACTGGAGGTTGACAAGGCAAAAATTGAGGTCATTGAGAAATTACCCCCTCCAATTTCAGTGAAGGGTGTTCGCAGTTTTTTGGGTCATGCAGGTTTCTACCGAAGGTTCATTAAAGACTTCTCAAAGATTGCACATCCACTATGAAAACTCCTAGAGAAAGAAGTGAAGTTCTATTTTGATAATGCTTGTATGATCGTATTTCAGTGTTTGAAGGAAAAATTAATATCTACCCCAATTATCGTCAGTCCTGATTGGTCCGAATCTTTCAAAGTAATGTGTGATGCTAGTGGAATGGCATTGGGAGTAGTGTTGGGGCAAAAGTGCAATAAACTATTTCACCCAATTTATTACACGAGCAAAACTTTGAATAGTGCCCAACGAAATGATACGGCCACTGAACAGAAGTTGCTCGCAGTGGTCTATGCATTTGAAAAGTTTCAGGCAGACTTGCTAGGAACCACAGTAATAGTACACACCAATCATGCTACACTCCGCTACTTGATGGCGAAGAAAGATGCAAAACCAAGATTGATAAGGTGGGTGCTATTACTACAAGAGTTCAATTTTGAGGTGAAAGATCGAAAAGGCTACGAAAATCAAGTGGCCGACCACTTATCAAGGTTGGAAGGAAGGGAAGATGCCAAGCGTGAGGTTGACATAGATGATTCCTTCCCCGATGAACATGTATTTGCTATATCTCTCAAACCTACAACATGGTATGCTGACTTTGCAAACTACATTGTGAGTGGATTGATACCTGATGAGCTGACCTTTTACCAACAAAAGAGATTCATGTTTGATGTTAAAAGGTACTTTTGGGATGAACCTTACTTGTTTCGAGAATGTGTTGACCATGTTATTAGGAGGTGTGTCCCAGAAGAGGAAGCGATAGAAATTTTCCATGCTTTCCATACATCTCCAGTATGAGGTCACCATAGTGGTATTCACACTGTCGCTAAAGTCGTGGTTATTACTGGCCATCCCTATACAAAGATTCACATGAATTTGCAAAGAAATGCTCGCAATGTCAGCAACAAGGAGGAGTGTCTAGAAGGCATGAGTTGCCTGTCACTCCTATTTTGGAAGTCGAGCTATTCAATGTATGGGGGATCGATTTCATGGGCCTATTTGTGAGCTCATTTGGTAATAAATATATCCTGGTGGCAGTAGATTATGTCTCCAAATGGGTAGAGCCCATCGCCCTTCCAAACAATGAAGGAAAAAGTGTTGTCGAATGTCTGAAACGCTACATTTTCACAAGATTTGGCACTCCTAGGGAAATCATTAGCTATAGGGGTTCTCACTTTTGCAATAGGTGGTTTTCAATGGCACTGAGCAAATATGGGGTGAAACATAAGGTAGCAACCCCATATCATCCCCAAACAAGTGGCCAAGTCGAAGTGTCAAATTGGGAAATCAAAAGCATCCTGGCAAAGATAGTTAATGCCAACAGAACTGACTGGTCTAGGAAACCCGATGATGCACTATGGGCATACTAGACTGCTTATAAGATACCTATCGGTATGTCTCCATATCAGTTGGTTTATGGTAAGGCTTGTCATTTGCCCGTTGAGCTAGATCCAAGGCATTGTGGGCACTGAAGGCCTTAAATTTGGACTGGTCAAAAACATCAAGGGAGAGAGTAGAACAGTTGAACGAACTGGATGAATTTAGACTCAAATCGTATGAAAGTTCAGCCATCTACAAAGAAAAGATGAAGAAATGGCACGATGCTCGAATACTAAAGCGGGACTTCAAGGTAGGAGATTGGGTTTTGTTATACAACTCTCGACTTAGACTCTTTCCTGGAAAGCTCAAATCCAAATGGTCTGGACCTTTTAGAGTAACACGAGTGTTCACCAATGGTGCCATAGAAATTTAAGATCAGGAAAGACCTCCATTTAAAGTGAACGGTCAACGTCTAAAATTATATTTTGGGGATACAAAGCCACCCAAAATACAAAGCCACCCATGTGTTTTCGGCTTGCCCGAGAGGGAGGTCGCGAAACCAAGACCACTAGACTAATGGCCTAAGGAATGGGTCGACATGAGGTTCAGCCCGAGATGGTGAGCCCTAGTCCCATATCCTAACACTCAGCTCGAGAGAGTGAGTGGGGTAAAGGCGTAGGTTGGCCTTCATGCGGCAAATGGGTGTCCGAGAGGAATGCATTTGAAACGGGGTAAGTTGTCCGAGAGGGAACTTATTTCCATCTAAAGCTTAGCCTAATCACTATTATCTTGCAAATTTCTTATCGAAAGCATGTACCCAACTATGTATCTCAACATGTATTGCGGTCACACCCCAAGAACACTTCCCCATACTTGATTTTCTTATTATATTTGTTGTTTTTGCTATACTTCTAACAAAACCCCCAAATTATTGTTTGACACTTTTGTGTCCCTTTCTTTGATTTATAATGTTTTTAATCGTTAATGTCTTTAGCTATGACTAGTTAGAACGTAATTTTATTTTTCAATTAATTCTTGAAACCACTCCCTTGGAACTCAACCCCAACCCTTGGTTGGGTTATTATACTATTGCACGATCGTAGACACTTGCATTGGGAGTTGTATCATTGATTACGCAAACATCAAAGGACACCATGGAGGAGAGCGCACGGTGCATAAGGTACTATAATCTTGTTTCTTTTGGCCCTCTTTATTTAAAGATTTTATTTCTTATGTGAAGGGATGCAATAAATGCCAAAGGTTCAGAACTATATCAAGATGACATGAGATGCCACTAAGTAGCATTCTTGAGGTTGAATGTTTTGATGTGTGGGGTATTGAATTAATGGGTCCCTTCCCGCCATCTTGTGGAAACCAATATATTGCGGTGGCCATTGATATTGTGTCCAAATGGGTTGAAACAGTATCTCTTCCCTCGAATGAATCAAGAGTGGTGATTAAATTCATCAAGAAGCATATTTTCACACATTTTGGCACTCCAAGGGCAATCATAAGTGATGGAGGTAACCTTTTCAATAACCATCTAGTGAAAAATCTTCTTGTTAAGTATGGTATTTGGCATAAGGTTGCTACAACTTACCATCCTCAAACAAGTGGTCAAGTAGAAGTATCGAATAGAGAGGTAAATAAAATCTTGTAGAAAACGCTGAATGCACAAAGAAAGGATTTGTCAGAGAAGTTGGATGACGCATTGTGGGCGTATAAAACTGCATATAAAACACCCACAGCATTTAGCTATGCATAATCATAAATAGATATACCTGTGTGATATCAGGTATATTTTGATCCATAGCTTAGATTGGAAACTTGATATTATATTGAGTATTTTTGTTTACAAAGAGGCTTGCTTTCCATCGAGAAAGTCTTGCCTTAGATGTGCCTAATGGCCTTCTATTTATACTAGAGGAAACATAATCTTTTCCTATTCTATACTTTACATCTGTCCTATACTATTTTTACTTTACACCTGTCTACTAATAATTTACATACTTTAATAATTCACACTACACTACCACTTACTTTTACAATAAGACAAACAACTTTACTTTTTGCCTTTTATCTTATCGGGAATCTTGCTTTTTATCCTGTCGTTGTTTTCTTTCATTCTAGCTGGACATCTGGAATTACATTATCTTCTTCATAACACTTTGGGCATTGATGATTTGGGTATCTGTGTCCAATATTCTTGCAATATTTTATCATTATCTCTGGTGAAATAAAATTCTTTCGTATTGCTCTTGTAGTTGGCTATTGTTCTGGTTTTAATAGGCTTACTACCCATTGTCGTATTTCCTCCATATCTACTTTTCTAATTTCTCTTGAATTTGAGTATATCATAGTTTGTTCTCTTGAATAATAGTCCATACCGAATTTTCATTTAAATAGTTGGTTGTTAACTCGTTCAAAATAGTAGCTATTCCAATAATCCGCTTTCTTGCATAAAATTCTGGTATCTCTATTTTTTGTATCTCATCTTGTCGTTCTGTTTTCTCTGGTATTATCATTTCTCTGGTTAGTCCAATTTTTATAACTTGTATGATAGGTTTAATTGGTCATTCTATTTTCTATGGTATTATCATATCTCTGGTTAGTCCGATTTTTATAACTTGTATGATAGCTTTAATTTCATCATACAATATCTCTGCTGGTGCTGAATAGAACTTTATAAAAAAAGTGTTCCTTTAGTTATTCTTTTATAATGCATAAATGCTTTATGTAGCTCCGGTATTGTCGATATTTCGTCTCCTGTTTGAGTATATACTGTACTTAATAGTCCATAATTGTAGCAAGTTCCTACTAGATTGGTACATGTTCCTGGTTGTGCAATTAACTTATTATATCCCTGTAGATTTTGTGTGATATAATCTTCATGGGGGTTTTTGGTATTTTTGGACCTTGGATTTTGGTTTAGAAAAGTCTGTATTTTGTAGATGTTTTCTATGTAAGCTCTGGTTATATGGTTATAAGTCTTTTTGTTTTGTCCTAGACTTTCTTTATATGTATTTAGCTGGGGTGGTATAAATAATGGATCCTTTTGGTTTTTTGGTATAAACGTTTTTTGAATATCTTACATATTGGTATTAACATATCTAGTTTTATTTTCTTCTTTTGTTGTAGATGTGCTTCCTGTAGCTGCATATAACAAATCATTATGGGTTTTTAGGTGTTTCCCAATGTCACCTTGTAGCTCTGGATTTTTAGAGTCTTTTGATCGACTTAGTTCCGCATTTTTATAGTCATGCTGCTGACTTTTTATTTGTTGTAGCTCTTTGTCTATGTTATCTACTTTTGTACAAAGTAGGGTCATAGCTTTGAGTTTTTCTTCTATTGTACTTTCTTTCTCAGTTTGAGTAGTTTTGTCTTGAGATGTAATCTGCAATAACATTCTTGTTAGTACATATTACTTCTATTGTAAATGTAAAATTTAATATATTTAGTACTAGTCTTCGTATCTCTCTGGTCATTACTGAATCTTGTACCTTTCTTGTTATCCACCATTTTACCTACGTACTATCTGTTCTTACAATAAATTTGTTATACACAATATATGGTTCAAAGGCTAATAAACATTTATATATTGAATATAATTCTTTTCTATTTATTTCCCAGTTTATTTCAGGGTTTGTGAACGTTCTTGAATAATATCTGCAATGATGTTCTACCTCTTCTTTAGCATATCTATATTTTAATACTCCTCCATAGCTCAATTCACTTGCATTTGATTCTACTATATAGGAAAAAAAATTATTTTCATTTGGAAAGCATAGTTTAGGTAACCTTTTACATAATGATTTTATTTTTCGTATTTGTTCTTGATCTTTATTGTCAAAATGATATTCTACATCTTTCTTTAATTTTTTATGCAATGGTTTTAGATTTTCTGCTAAATTAGGTATGTATTGTCTCACTTGATTTACTAATCCTAGAAACTATTGTAATTTCTTTTTCGTATCTACTTGTTCTTCATAATTATTATCTTTTGTACTATGTGTGTTTGCATTTTTATACCATTTTTATCTATTTGTATTCCTAGGAATTCTATTTTGGTTTACATTATTTCTGCCTTTTTCTTACTTAGGCTTATCCCTGAGTATGTTATAATATGTATAAATTTTTCTAATAATTTTATATGCTCATCTTGCGTTCTTGAGTATAATAATATATCATCTATGTATATTATACAATTTTCTACTTGGTTAAAGTAATTGTCCATAAAATGTTGGTATCTTCCTGGTGCATTTTTATATCCAAATGGTAATACATTCCATTCATAAAATCCTTGTGGTACTGTGAAAGCTGTTAACTTTTTAGATTCTTCTTCTAATTTGTGGAGGTAAAATCCTGACTCACAATCAAATTTACTGAAGTAATTATATCATTGGATTTGTCTTATTTGTAGTATTTTATTTGGTATTGGGTAGGTATACGTTTTTGTGTTTGCATTTAGATTTCTATAGTCAATAACCATCCGGCTTTTTCCTCTTTTTTGTTCATTATGTTTATTTACTATAAATGCTGGGCTTTTATTTACTATAATAGCAAACATACAAGGAACTCAAGATATACAATATATAGAATATATTTTAGAAAATATAAAAGAAATTATTAGACTAATTCCTTTAAGAAAAGAATATTATGACAAAACTTTTAATGTCTAAAAGCATACTCAAAAAATTGGTATCAGCCATGGTACGGATAGCCAATTTTTTATGGACGCTTTTAGACATTAAAAGTTTTGTCATAATATTCTTTTCTTAAAGGAATTAGTCTAATAAATTTTTTGAGTACGCTTTTAGACATTAAAAGTTTTGTCATAATATTCTTTTCTTAAAGGAATTAGTCTAATAATTTCTTTTATATTTTCTAAAATATATTCTATATATTGTATATCTTGAGTTCTTTGATATGTTTCAATATTTTCTTTTATTAGATCTCCTAATAAGATGATGTTTTCAGTAGTTGCCTGCCAATATTGGAAGTATTCGTAATTTATCATTAATCTGAATATTCTAATTCTAAGTCACTCATATTAATTTGTTCTAGTTCTGTGTATATTTCATCTATTTCATACCAGGTTTGAGTTGCTAGTTCTAGTTCTTCGTAGTCAAATATTTTTTTCCATATTATTTTCGTTAATTCGATAATTTCTATGTCTTTAAGAGTATATAAAATCAGTGTTTTATAATTTAGTATCATTTCATCATGTAGATAAGTAGTCATGT
>JAJOOR010024976.1:0-21695 GCA_036250505.1 Solanum acaule | reverse complement strand
ATATTAAATCATAAAATACTAATTTTATATATCCTCAAAGATATAAAGATTACTGAATTAAGAAGAATAATATGGGAAAAAATATTTGATTATGAAATCCTAGAACTAATGAATCAAGAATGGTATGAGATAGATTTGCATGAACTAGATTCAGACTTAGAGCAATTTAGCATTAATGATCTAGAATTAGATTCAGACTAATGATAAACTACGAATACTTACAATATTGGCTTGAATCTAACCGAGATATAATCTTGTTAGGAAACCTGATAAAAGAAAATATAGAAGTATACCAAAGAACCCAAGATATACAATATCTTGAATATATTCTAGAATGCATTAAAGAAATAATTAGACTAATTCCGCTAAGAAATGATTATTATAACAAGATAAACAATGACTAAGAAACCCCCCCAAAATTGATATCAGAGCTATGGAAAGAAAAAGCAAGTATGACTATAGATAACGAACAACATAGACTAAACTTAATTAACAAAATAATAAAAACCCGTCAAGAATTAAAATATAAACAAGAACGACTTGATTATAACATATATGCAGGAGTTTGTCAGAAATCTATATTAGCACAGAGAAAAACAATATTTACGTTACAATTAGAGATACAGAAAATTGACTATAAACTAAAATACAATTAGAGATGAATAAAGAAGAATTTGTTGTAGATGAAAAAACATACGAAAATCAAGAAGGATTAAAGATAAAAATAATATTTTCAAACCTAGGAAGACGATATAAGAAAATAGGAAATAATATAAGTCTTATGCTAGAAAAAGAATCATTAATGTTAGAAGATAGTCTCACAGCTATGGTACGTATAGCAAGAGAAAACGAAGAAATAGACAGGAAAAATGAAATAAAAATAATAAAACAACAAGCGAAACTGGAAATACAACAGGTAGAAGAAACAAAAAAATGACAAAATAATAGCCTTAGAAAAAGAATTAGCCACATTAAAAGAACTATATATTAATAAAAAAAAAAGATCTTGAAACAAAATTTAAAATAGAAATAGAAAAATTTAAGAAAAGACTACAAGACACAGACATAACTGAAGAACCAGACATAAGCATCAATGAAATAAATGAAGAGGATCAATTAGAACAAGCTTCAGATATAAGTGAAACCTACACAGAAGAAAATATTCAAAAAGATATTGAAGTAAATGCCGGAGACATTAAATATGATAATACCCGAAATAACGAAAAAGAAGCAAGTACATCAGAAGTAAAAAATCCAAAATACTTAAATCCGACATATTATACAGTAAGTTATGAACAATCTGACAGGAATGATGCTATATGGAATAAAAGGTTAAATAGAAAATGGACACCAACACCAACAACCCAGAATAGTAACTTTTTAGACCTAGATTGTGTGACTAATATAAACAAAACAATACAACTTTGGATGAGATATATTTCAAAACAATTGATTGATAATAAAATAGCTATGACAGAAATACCAGGATATATAGAAAGAACACTTATAGGAACAGTAAAACTATCGTTACAAAATCTGACAGAAGAAAGCATAAATACACTAAGAAGTAATAAAAGCATAGATGGAAAAATAGTGATAACACCAATGGATATACTAAATAAGTATGAAATAGCCATACGAAATGAATTTGGTAGCACAACCACAGAAATCGAAGAACAAAATAAAGAAAAATAATTAAATAGAAATTTAATGCTAAAATTAGCAATTTGTAATATGGGTTACATAGAAGAATATACGTGCATATTTAGAGAATACTAATACAAAGGAACTTATACACCAGAAGAAGCAAAATAAATAAGAAGATTTGCAATAAATGGTGTGAGCCAATTGATGTCTACACCTACACTCAAACATTGGGAAGCCTTGGAACAGATCCTATGTTACTTGAAAAGAACCCTTGGACTTGGAATTTTATATGGTAAGCAAAGACATACTCACATTGAGTGTTTTGTTTATGTTGATTGGGATGGATGTAAAATCAATAGTTGATTTACTACTGGCTATTGTGTCTTTGTTGATGAAAATTTGGTGTCATAGAGAATAAGAAACAAAGTGTTGTATCTCGATCCAGTGCAAAATTGAGTATAGATTTGTGGCCTCAATACATATGTGAGATCATGTGGATATATCACATATTGTTAGAAATTGGATTGAGACATTCTACAACAGCAAAACTCTGGTCTGATAATCAAATTTCTCTGTGTATCTCCTCAAATTTCGTTTATCATAAAAGAATAAAACACGTCGAGGTAGACTATCACTTTATTTGTGAGAAGATCCAAAATAACTTGATTCAACCAATGAAGAGCAACGATCTGATTTGTTCACAAAGTCATTAAATGAAGCTCAAGTTAATTATCTTTGTGACAGGCCAGACATGATCAACATCTATACTCCAGCTTGAGGGAGAGTGTTACAAAATATGATAGTTGTAAATATTATATATTC
The DNA here is from genome assembly GCA_036250505.1 of Solanum acaule. Taxonomy (NCBI): domain Eukaryota; kingdom Viridiplantae; phylum Streptophyta; class Magnoliopsida; order Solanales; family Solanaceae; genus Solanum; species Solanum acaule. The sequence goes on along the minus strand of JAJOOR010024976.1, from coordinate 19,226 downwards.
CATATAGAGCTAAATTAATTATATGAACTAATTCTTAGTTGATTTCCTTGACTTAGATAAATTTCTTTCATAGAAATATAGGGTTAAGTCAATGACAACCACTTAAAGTTGTCTGTGTAATTCACTTAGACACCTCAATTAGGACTTGTACCTATTGAACACCTAAATTGTTCAAACCATGTACCTTTTAAACACAAAATAGTGATGTGGCAACATTAGTGTACCTCACTTGGTATTAGCGCGTGAATAGGTTTTGAATAGTATTTTATTTTTATTTAATTTTTAAATACTTGTACTTTTTTTAATTTTATTGACATTGTGCACAAAAATAATTTAAAAAAATTATTTATTTAGTATTGTGTAACACCTCGGCCTTAGAAAGAGTTAAATGTAGAAAGAACTAATTTGGAAAGAGCCATATTGAGAATTTGGCAAGTGATGTGTAAGTTGTGAGCTTTGGGTCAATTTCAAACGACCATAACTTTCAGTACATGATGATTTGAGTGGCCCATAAGATATCAAATGAAAGGTCTTTAAATCCTCTTTCCAACGCCACCGAGTTATCTAAATTTGGAGTTTGGATGAGGGAGATATGCCCATTTGAAGTCAGTATGTCTAGTTAAGGAAATTTACCCGAATTAGTGAGGGGTATTTTGGTCTTTTCCTAACCCTTCAGCTTTAAACATTTTTAGTAATATTTTAGGGGTCTAAACTAATTTGGGTCAGTTTTCACAATCCTAAAATACGCTTAGGGTTTTAGAGAGAAGTTCAAGAAGAGAAAAGAGGAGAAAAGGAAGAACGATCAAGATTTCTTGCGAATTGAGGATTTGTTTCGCCAAATCGAGGTATGTAAGTATTCATAGTGTTGGGTTCATTCACCAACATGTCAATCATGAGTTTATTTTTAGAAATTCATCCATAAGATTGGGAATCGAGTTCTTGATGAATTCTTGATGAGTTTCTTGAAGTTTATGTTTCATTCTTTGATATGAGGTTTCTTTGAGTTCTTGCGATGAGAATCTTGTGTTTGAGTATTTTTCTTGAGTAATTTAGAGTATATTTCGTTGTAATTATGTAGGGTCTAAGAATCCATAAGATTTTGAGGGGAATGGTTCGATTCTATAGGAGTTATACATGAAATTGAAGCAAGAAACTTTGTCAAAAACCTGGGAAAAAAGGTGGGGCACCACGCCACTCAGTGCGCCCCAAATCACTTTCTGTAGGTTGGGGCCTAGCGCATCGTGCAATTCAGTGCGCCCCAACACACATTTAGTAGTTCCGTAAACCATTACCTTTCAATCTATTTAACAGCCTCGATGGATGAACTATAGGCAGTGCAGGGTTGACTGGAGGTGCCTCAGATGGAACTGAATTTGTTGTTGGAGGAGCTGCAGTTGATGAAACCCTGGTGGATGTGGGTTGAGGTCTATTTCGGAGCCTATTCTGTTGGTGAATTAAGGGTTGATCATCTTCAGGCTCAGACCACTCAATTTATGTAATGCATCTCTTCATCAGTCTCTGCTTCTGACTTAGAATCGGCTGTCTGCTCCGCTCTATCCCCATGTCCAGTGGTGGTCTAAGGCATCTCAGGCTCATCTGGAATTTCCACTGTTCTGAACATCATGGACACATCGGTGGACGTCAAATGGTTTGCATTTCTTTGTAGCTCAGCAATGACAACTTTTAAAGTTGTCACCTCCTTTGTGGCCCCTTGGCTGTGCTCACACACCGCTATCCTAGCCACTAAGGCATCAATTGTAATGTTCAAAGGTGTCACAGCATCAGCTAAGGCAATCTGAATAATGCTTGGAACAAAAGCCTCTGGACTAGCAGCCCGACAGTCAGCAGAAAGGGCAAGCGGTCTCATTCGGAGTAGGGAAGCTTGGGTGAGTGGAGGCAAGGAAACAACAACAACATAAGTAGATTTGAGAGATCGTGCAGTAGTAGAAGGACCTAAAGGAGCCTCTGCAGGTGATGATTCTGTGTTTACTAACTCCACCAATGATACCTTCTTCCTTTTTTGCTTGATCCTTAAGGTACTCAGCTTCGATCCTCCGGATATCAGTAGAGGCTATGGGCATCATTTCCACATCCTTCTTGGCATCCCGAGGTACCCGAGCTTATTTGCACAATGCCGTGATCAATACTGGAATGGAAGTGAGGTCTAGCTCTGCCTTGCACGCATAAGTATCTTTGAAGCGATGATTTCACCCAAGTTTATTCGAGTTTTCTCTATAATGCAACACAGACAAGCAATTGACTCGTTATGGGATGGCATGATTGTGCTACTGATAAAACCAAACTAGAACCTCGCTGCTATGTTTATTTCTTTCTTTTCAATCGGAACTCCTTCAGCCAACCACTTCGGAGTCTCATCTAAAATAAGTGAGGCTAACCACTGTTTCATCTCATCCAATTTCTTTGTTCTGATCAAGTGCTGGCAGTGATCCCTAATATTCATGGACATTCCCATGACCACGTTAATCATCTCACTATTACACTTCACCCTACTGCCTCTGACAACCACATAGTCCACTTCTTTGAAGGCTGCTGCTAGCTGCTTTCTCTGGGGTATTAGTGGACTGTAAAACTCTCTTACCCAGTTTGGAATGTAAGGACCGTGGGGCTTGGTAAAGATTTGGAACTTATGGTATCTCATGCATTCCATTATCTCTGGGTGCCTGTCTATAACCCTGTCTATGGACAACTGCTTTTCCTCCAGAATTGCTCTCAGCCCCTCAGCTTTTACTTGATTCATTGACTTAGGCAGAGGACCCTGTACTGGAGGTGATAACACCATTACCAGCTCTGGAAATAGAGATGTAGGAGTGGTAGACCAGGTATTCCTGACCCTGGATGGATCATTCAGCTTCTTGGTTCGCCGCTCAGCCCTCTGTGCTTTTAATAGATCATCCTCTTCAGAATCCACATCTTCGCTTTCAGATTGGTTGGGGTCATATCTATAAAAACCATCACTGTCAGTGCTTGCATCTGATAGTTCAAGGGTATTATTTTTTCCCTTGCCTTTCCCACTAGTTGTGGAAGGTTTAGCGACCTTGGTTCTGGATGCAGTTGCATCCTCATTGATTTTAATCCCTTTTGGTTTACCCTAGGGTGACCTACTTTCTCCTACAACTTTAGTTCTAGCCATTTCTGCAAAGAATTTGGTAAGAAGTTAGAACAACTAAATCAATTCCATAGGGACAGAATTGCAAATTATCTTGCCGAATAGATCGGTGAATCGCCGAGTTACTTTGGCAAGCAGGGTGTTATTCGTCGAAAGATACAGTGCAATAAAGGTTTGGAGGTGCAGACACAAGGCGATCGAGAGGACTTTCAGCGAGTCACCGAATGCTTTTGGCGATCGGAGATTCCTCACTGAAAGTTATAGACTCTAGAATTGAAGTAGTATGAAATTTAAAGCGAGATGGGGTTATTAGGCGAACCGCTGAGTGGTTTGGTGAGATCGACCCAGCTCACCAATCGGCCCATCGTGCCTATTTCCCATCTATCTTCTCGACTTCAACCCCGCAACACCTGAAAACACAATTAAACTATGCACTAAGACAATTAAAGTCCGGATCCATAACTCTTAATCATGATAAACACCACGCACGCACTACCCCACAAGATTTAACTCATTTTTAGCGCAACAAAGAAGGTGCACAAAATTCAAGATAAGATAGACAGGATTTGCAAATTGAATTTGGCATTTCAACAACCTAAATCTATCAAAGAGGCCCAACACACATCAATTCAATAAGCCCAATTGCATAAGAGAGCACATTTCTCAAAATAGCCTTGGGGTTCGAGAAACCAACCTTTTATGCTGATTGAAGTATTTTGAGATGCTAGGAGGCAATGTAATCCGACTCCGAGCAAAAATCAACACTAATAATATTGTAACAACACAAGAAATTTAGAAACTAGACTGCAGGTGTGAGTTTGTAAAGATAACAAGTGGGGGAAAGTGAATGAATTAGAATTTTTAAACATGTGGCTCGAAAAACCATCTAGTCTTGCCCATTCGGTGATATTAGTCATGATCGTCGAACCTCTCGGCATTTCACTGAGTAGTCATTTACCTCGCCAAATTTTATAGGACCTCCAAATACTGTGGTGTCCAAACGGTGGTTCACATAGGGGTCGCCAATATGATCGGCGAATCGCTAATGATTACTTGAGCTCGCCTAGTTTTACAGACTCTGCTTTGAATGTCTTGAGTCAAACAACGGATAAGGTCGGGCGTGCCAACCTCCTCGATGATTCACCAACTGGACCTGTGGTTCGCCAACCTGCCCTTGTCGATCACCTTCCACACTTCAACCTGTACAAACAACACACCGTTATTTTACCAGAACATGAATAAAAGCAATTAACACCTTGGGTTGCCTCCCAAGCAGTGCCTTAGTTAATGTCGTGGCACGATGCAAGTCATCACTCAAACTCCATTTTTGGGGTTAGCCATAGTTTCACTAGGCAACCCCCTATTTTGTTGTGATTGGAGATCGGGTAATGTATGACTCATGAGGTTCTCGAACAGCTGGACAACTCTGGAATGAGACCAAATTATCCGCTTCATTCCTTCAATGTCTTCCTTCAATCCTTCCGGCCCTCTATCTTGCTCAGTCACTTTGTGAAGAATGGTTGAGATTATTCCCTCAAGGCGTTTAACCTCATTGTCCTCGAGACTTCTTCGCTCATGAGGAGGAATGTATTTATCCTTCCTCTTACACTGGACTTTGATCTTCACCATCTTTTTGGTCAACTCATCCATCTGAGTCATTAGGGTGGCCAACATGAAGTCTTTTTCTACTTCTTGGTTTGTTTTAGCAATTTGATTAAGCAGTTGAGCTGCTATCATATATGGCCGTCTCACAATGCCTCCCGGAATGAGTTAGTCGACCAACCTTTTGTCTCCGGGATCAAGACTTCTGTAGAAACAATCAAGAAGGATTACATCGAGAATGTCATGAGTTGGGCATTGAGTGATTAGTTCGTTAAATCTTGCCTATGACTTGTGGATCCGTTCGCCTTCCAATTGCTTGAAGGTGAGGATACGCTCCCGGAATATCATTGCCTTTAGTGGAGGAAACTCCATTAGCTCTCGAGTGCTGCTTGCCATACTCATTTCCTCTACTTCAATACAGACAATAAAACAAAACTACAAATAAAGTAAGTAAAGTATAACTAAGAAGAACTAAAATTTTACTAAACTAAAAATTCTCAAATAACACCACTTCCCGGCAGTGGTGCCATTTTGATGTTTGTGTAATTAAGACACAACTTCCAATGCAAGTGTCTACGATCGTACAATAGTATAATAACCCAACCAAGGGTTGGGATCGTTCCCACATGGAGTGGTTTTGAGAATTAATAGAAAAATAAAAAAGCTCTAATTAGTCAAAGCTAAACACATTAATGAGTAAAAACATTGTAAATTAAAGGGGGGACAAAAAAGTTTCAATTAACAATGGCGGTTTTGTCACAAGTAAGCAAAAACAACGAAAATACAAAAAAAATCAAGGAGACGGGATTCTTGGGATGTGATAGGAATACGGGGTAGACTAAATCATTGGGTACATGCTTTTGGTAGTAAACTCATTGAATCTTTGTGACTAGGCTAGACTTTGAAGGGGATAAGCTCTCTATTGAGCAACTTACCCCGTTTAAAGCGGGCTCCTCTCGGACAGCCACTTGCCGCATGAAAAACATCCTCCACCTTAACTCACTCACTCTCTCGAGCTGAGTGTGTGGACATGGGACTAGGGTTCACTCTCTCGAGCTGAGCCTCATGTCGACCCACACACACTGGTCATCAATTTAGTAGTCTTAGTTTTACGTCCTCTCTCGAGAGCAGGTCGAAAACACAAAGGTGAAATCATATTTGCAACTACAATTTCATTAAGTTCCACCATAACTACTAAACGAAATCACATCAAAACAGCAAATAAACCACCAACAAGCAAGACCCAACTACTAAGCTAACCCATATTCACAAAATCACACCCCAAGTAGACTCAGAGATCCTTATGCCTTCATTTCTTCATTCTTTTTAGCCTTTTCGTTCCTTTTTGCGACGTAATGTCCATGCCTTCCTTCAAACTTCAAATACCTAAAATTTAAGGGTTTTCATTAGATATTGAGATAAAATAAGCATTTGAAGACACTAATTCTATCAAAATGCATCCCTAAATGAGTCCAATTTGTGGACCCATTACATATCACCCATATCACTCCCCAAATCAAATCCACAGATCCTATAACTTCCTGCTTCTCTCCCAAATTAGTCACCCACTTCTATTTTTCTTCCCCAATCAATTTCACAGTCCAGGTTCAGTGTCGAAAGGCTAGCAAGAATCAAGGATTTCATTGCATCACCACACTCACAAACTTTGAAAACTTGTAAGGTAAACGATTTCACCCTAACTTTGAATTCAATGTTCATTGTTTAACTCATGAAATCACGAAGTTGTACTTAACCTTGGGTTGTTAATCTCCTAGTTGAATACATGACTTGTAATTGAGAACACCCTTGGAATGATGGTAATGTGAGTGTGTTTAAAATCTAAACCAACTAAATCAAGTAATAGGCCTAATTGGAAGTTTTGACTTAGGGTTCATATGTTTTGGTTTATTAAAATGTTGATATGTGTGTCAACGAAACCCTATAGATGATTAACTACCATATTATATGTTGAAATTCATGTGTAGGCTTAGTTTGACGGTCTATTTGTCGAAAACATAGTTTGTGCAAAAGTTGATAGGTCTTCCTGGCACAGAACTGACCCACGACTTCAACCCACGGACCGTAGGTCGAGGTCCATGGACCAGTGACACACACAATATTTCCCAGGTGTAGAACTATGGTGTGGACTATGTTTCATCATTCCATAGACGGACCGTTCTAAACATCTGTGGTTTCCACATTAGAGACCCAATTTTGGGTACTCTAACCTATGAAGAGGACCCACGGGCCATCGTTCCATCAACGGACTGTAGGTACCTCCCATGGGTCAATAGTTCAACTACTGTCCAAATTTATTTTAGTTTTTGTGTGGGTACGATTCTTGTTCTAAAATTCTTACATGTGTTTTATTGCCTTGTTTTGGTACTAACAACTCTTCCACGGGTACCATGGATCCAAAGCAAGTTGTAACCTACGCACGGGGGGGAAAATCCAAGTCTTTCGCCCCTTCTCGACGTATTATAGAGGCAGACAGTGATACAAAGTATTGCCTACCTGCCACTAGGGTCTCTCTCACGCCCCCTACAATACTAGGAATAGAGCCCAATAGGTTAGTTCCGACGAGGTCACTGCCTCCCAGTTTGAGGAGGGGGCCATGCAGATTGTAGCACATGCTGGCTCAGAGTCGCAGTCCCGCTTTAGTCCTTGCGGCAGTACTACTTCTTCTCTAGATGTCGATAGCTTAGGAGACAGTGCGATACCTACCAGCATTGAGCCTGCTCCTAAGGTTGATGAGCTAAACAGATGGTGTGTCCCTAGCGAGTATCAGATTTATTAGAACGGCACGATGTTGAATGAGCATTGGAGGATGACCAGGATCGTGACTGAGGAGCATAGGGTCCTTAGAGGCGGCCTCCACACAACACCAGCTATTAAGGAGCTCTTTCAGAGACACCGATGCGAGTGGATGGCATAGAGCCTCGAGAAATACATCGAGGAGATAGCCAGAGAGTTCTATGCCTCTTATGATGCCACCATCAAAAATTCCATCTTTAAACGGGCCAAGTCCGTATCTCAACCTCCACTCCAGTCCACATTATTGCGGGGTTGCGCAGTCGACATCTCAGAGGTCATGATTCACAGGTTTCTATATGGCCCAGCCTACACTCTGCCCATTAATACGATAGAATATGACTACATGATGGGATGGGGAGCGGATGGGGAGCGTGCTGATTGGGTCCGGAATAGACTGTCCCCGACTCAAGTGCACAATGTGGGTACATAGGACCGAGTCATGATGCTGGCAATCATTATGGAGGGTTTGAAGATTGATGTTGTGCACATTCTAATCACCGAGATTCAAGAGAGGGCCTTCAAGGCCACCACCACCCTACCTTTCCCGTGTTTGATTTTCCAGCTCTGCAGGGATGCTTCTGTTCCCATTTGGAACTGTGACTGGTTTCTTGATGTGACCAAGACTATGGAAATTGGCCTCATTCAGGATGATGCCAACCTTGCTACACCTCAGAGAGAGCCACATGTTGAGGTACCTCCTTTGGGTGATGATCTTGTTGCAGATGTTGAACAGATGCAGGCTGATGACACCATAATTCTGGCCCTACAATAGACGCTCAGGCTCCACCATTTTCGGCCACCAGTCTAGCCCCTAGTTCATCCTGAGCCACTCCCTCTTCAGGTTCCATTGACGTTCCTCTATCTCAAGTCCAGAAGGTGGAACACAGATGACAACTTTGCTTCAGCACATGAAGCCACAGATGCAACATTCTATTTTGGAGTCTGAGGTGAGGATGGAGCAGATAATGGACTAGAATGTTTAGGCCATTCATAAGCACCTGGATGCCTTGGAATTAAGAGTCCTGGAGAGGCCATCCCCAACCATTGATGTGACCACCTTCCAGCAGGAGTAGGATAGCTTCCGTGCTGATGTTGCTACCCTACTAGACCCTGTTGCTGAGGTACCAGAGACTACCCCTGCGGTACCGGAGGATGAGGTGGTGATGACTGCTATCTTTGGCAACACTATGCCACCACCAGACTCTTTCCGTACTGCTGGGAAGCGTCCCCACTCCGACCACACTATTGGTACTAAGGAGGCTTGACGTTTGAGAAAGAAGGAGCGCCAACAGTTTAAGAAGGCCTACAGGGCATCTATACTTGATGAGAAGACAACAACAGGCCCGTAAGGTGGATATTGGCCCATCTGGTAGTTTGAGCACTACTGAGGGTGCTACGTTAGTTGATGAGAGCGCTACTGATGGCGTTCCTAGTGTTGATCCAACAGGCTCTAGGAACCAGATCTACCCATTACTTTTGATTTTTGTGCATTGAGGGCAATTGCACCTTATTTTGTTGGGGGTGGGGTAAATGGATTGTGAGTGATAAGGTGACGTTTGAGTAACCCAACTCATAATCCTCTCTTGCGGTTTTTTTGCCTGTGTTCTTTTCTCTCAAGAGACTATTTTACTTTTTGTTGAACCGACATGTTTAAGAATGTATGTGTGGAAGTAAGTAGAAGAATGAAAGCATGATGGTATAAAAAATATTAAAAGTTGATACCCATCAAAAAAAAGTTTGAAATGTGCTAGATCTTTAGGCCTGATGAGTTAAATGTGTTGAATCTCAATATGACATGATAAGGAACCGATTTGACCTCATGACTTAAGGTAGAACTTGAATTGGGTAATCTAATAATTTGATAATGAAACAATGTGCCAAGTGTGTGTGAGAAAAGATTGAATGTTCATACAGTGTGTGCCAATCTAGAACTTGCCCCATTGGTCCTACTAAGATAATCTAGGCTAGAAGTTGGGAAATGATCATAGGCCCTTGTTCAAATAAGTCCACTCAAGCCTAAAAGATTCAACCAAAAGAAATAAATATTCCCTTTGATCCAAATGTTTGAGCCTAATGTAGACCACTTCTTTCAATACATCTAATTCACCTTCCCTTAAATAATTGACTTGGCCCCGGTCCCTCCTTGGACATGTGCTCCTTGACTTAGGCAAAAATCCTAAGTTAAGGGTGGCTAATTCAAAAAGTTACCTTGATCTTGGCCCTAGTCCGACATCGGATATTGTGCACCTCAACTCATGCAAAATACATAAGTTAAGGGTGGCTATGAAAAAGGAAACGAAAAGAAAAAGGGTATGGAAAGAGTTTTGTGTTGAAGAGAGAAAAAGAAAAGATAGAAAAAAGATGTGACTTTGTGCAAAAGAAGCAAAAAGATGAATAACAAAGGTGCTGAAAAAAATAAAGAAAAATAAAGTGAAAGAAAAAGAAGAAAGTGAAAAATAAGAGCTATAAAGTCGAAAGTCACATCTGTGAGAAAATGAATCAAGGAAAAGAGTAGAAAAATAAAAAGATATCAAGAATTGGTTGAGAAGAAAAGCAAAGAGTTTAGTGTGATCCTAGTGACTAGTTTGGAGAGTTTATGCAGTGAAAATAAGGGCAAGCCTATGGTAGTGAGCACTAACTGTACTTGAAGTCACTTCTGAGCATGAGCGTTGAATGAATCCTTAAACTCAAAATTCATATCTATTGTGTGGAAAATGGATTTCTTTTTAAGTGAGGGCACTAGTTACATTGCTAGAGAGTTGGTACCTTGGTGATTGTGAAAAGTGTATGTTGTGGTGTCTATTGGTCAATCTATGTCATGTTTTGATCCGCATGAGTTAGGTTGTTGAGTCTAGATGAAAAGATTTGCACTAATGTGGTGGAAGTGAGTTAGAAAGCCATATGATTGATTGACTTTGGATGTCTACTTCTACATAAGTGTCATTTAGAGTTTTCATTTGTCACTTGAGGACAAACAACAAGTTTAAGTTGGGGGTGTTGATATACCTTGAGTTTACGGTATTTTTGATGCATTTCACTTAGAAGTTGTGTGTGTCTAGGGCTATATTGTATTAGAAATAATGTTTTATGTATTATGTTTGTAGGAAATAGTCTTGGAGGCGGTTGATGAAGATTTGGAGCTGAAAAGTGTAGAAGTACCCACCAACGGAGCCACCCATGGATCGTAGGTCCATCGACGGGTCGTGGGTGGTCAGTCGTAAGTCCTGGTCTGGGAAGTTGAGTTCCAGTACTCAATCCACGGAGTGCCAGGACAGACCGTAGACCAGTACACAGACTGTGGGTGAGGCATCGTAGGTGGAACATCAGGGATGTCTGACAAGTGTGGAACCACATAGCAAGACGACGGACCGTAGGTCGACCCACGGTCTGTCCTGCACATCCTTCATTGATAGTCTAAGAGTGAAGGTTATAGTACCTGATGAAATTTTTTTAAGTGTTGAAGCACAGAGGGTGATCTACGGACCGTAGGTTGACCCATGGTCCGTAGGCCGTGTCGTCGACAGAAGCCGCATCTAGACAACTTATTTCCTTATTTTGTTTCCTTTTTATTTAGGACTTTTTTTCTATAAATATGAGTTATAAACCTCGTTTTTGGAGGTCAAACATTATTGAAAACTCTTAGATTTGGTGTTTTTGGAAATTAGCTTGCAAACTTTAGCAATTTGATTTCTGGATTTCATTTTATAAGATTTTCACTTTGAAATTCAATTGAAGATTTCGGGTTTCATCTACTCTAATTGTGAGTTCATGAATTCTTTCTTCTTAATTATGAATTGTGATCTCTCAAGCATGAGTAGCTAAATCCACAACTAGGGTTGTGGGAACCATGAGCAATTAACAAAGTAGGAATAATAATTAAGTAATTCTTGAATAATGTTTATGCATGTATTGTTAATTCTTTTGCTTAGAAGTCTTTTTAACGGTGGCTAACGTTAGAACTCGCCTCGTTGCTACTTTCCGGACCAAAGAGGTAGTTAATGAGAAAAAAATTAACAACAGAGATTTAGTGGATGTTATCTAATAGTCTAATGTCAATTGGAGCGAGGGTGAAAACTAAGCCATACATTGATGTGATGTTTAATCTGGGGTAAAGGTAAGGATTAGTTAAGCATACACCTGCAGTCGAACCAAGGTGCGAGGTGAAATTCCTTACTTGGAGGACCAATCACTTAGGTATACCTAACTTACCAACTTTGCATATAAAACACTAGGAAAGGATTACTATTATTAGGATTACTGCATTAAGAGCTTGTGGGAACACATATACCCTAGTTTCTCTCTCATATTGATAGTTCAAAGTTTGAATCTTGCTTATTTGTTACTTAATCAACAATTTGTTACTTGCTTACAAAACCGCCCCTTTATTTACTTGTCTCGGAAATAGTTTGACTAAATGGATATAATAGTGAGTTAAGTTTAAGTTTGAACCATATTACTGGTGGGATCGACCCCAACCTACAAGTTGGGTTCTTTATTTGACAACGATCACTTATACTTCTTTAGGGAGGTGTAATTTGAGCGTATCACAAATCTAGCTCTTAAGCAACCTAACCAACATGTCTCAAAATGTGATATGGGCATACATATCGGGGACTAAGTTTCCCTCTCTTACCAAACCTCATCATACCCTTCATGGGTGAGATTTTCAAGTAAACCCAATTAGGAACATCAAACTCAAGATCCCTTCTTCCCACATCGACATACGACTTTGGCCGACTTTGAGCCGTTTTCAACCTTTCTCTAATAAGTGGAACTTTCTCTATGGTTTCATGTACCAACTCGGCACCTATTAGGGAAACTTCACCCACCTCAAACCATCCTATAGGAGATCTACACTTCCTACCATATAAAGCCTCAAATGGAGCCAAATCAATACTCGAGTGATATCTATTATTATAAGCAAACTCAATCAATGGCAAATGGTCATCCCAATTACCCTTAAAATCAATCACACAAGCCCTTAACATTTCTTGCAAAGTTTGGATAGTACGCTCTGCTTGCCCATCAATTTGGGGATGAAAGGCCATACTAAGATTAACACGAGTACAAAGACCCTTTTGGAATGCTTCCAAAACCGAGAAGTGAATTGGGTACCACGATCAGAAATAATGGATAAAGGCACTCTATGCAATATTACCATTTATCTCAAGTACAACTTGGCATAGTCCTCCACTGCATAGGAAACCTTGACGGGAATGAAATGAGTCGATTTCTTCATCCGATCTACTAGAACCAAAACCAAATCATGTTGTCACCAAGTGCGAGGAAAACCAACTATAAAGTCCATATTCAAATATTCCTACTTCCACGTAGAAATGCTAATATTTTGGGACAAACCTCCCAATTTCTAATGCTCAACTTTCACTTGTTGGCAATTTGGACACTTAGCCACAAATCCCGCAATAACCTTCTTCATCCCATTCCACCAATAGACCTCCCGAAAATCACGATACATCTTGGTTGCTCCTGAGTGAATGGAATACCGCAATCTATGGGATTTTGTCAAGATCTGTTCCCTCAAGTCATTAACATTCGACACACAAAAACAACCTTGATATCAAAGTACACCATTCCCCCTTGTGAGAATGCCTTAACGGATTTCTTAAGCACCACTTCTTTCAATTGGACCAAGATTGGATCAAGGCCTTGCTTGGCTTTCACATCCACCACAAAAGATGATTCTGAACCATTATGAACCATAACACACCCTTGGTGGAGTCCACTAACTGAACACCTAATCGGGCCAATCTATGAATATTTCGAGCCACCTCTTTCTTTTCTTCTTCAATATAAGCAACACTACCCATAGATAACCGACTAAGAGCATCCGCCACCACATTTGCCTTTTCGAGGTGATAGAGAACACTCATATCATAATCTTTCAATAACTCAAGCCACCTTATTTGGTGAAGATTTAGATCTTTCTGATTAAACACATATTGCAAACTCTTGTGGTCGGTAAACACATCTACATGGACTCAATCCACGGAGTGCAACATTACCATTCATTTCAAGTACAACTTGGCATAGTCCTCCGCTGCATAGGAAACCTTGATGGGAATGAAATGAGCCGATTTCGTCATCCGATCTACTACAACCCAAACCGAATCATGTTGTCACCGAGTTCGAGGAAAACCAACTATAAAGTCCATATTCAAATCTTCCTACTTCCACGTAGAAATGCTAATGTTTTGGGACAAACCTTTCGATTTCTAATGCTCAACTTTCACTTGTTGGCAATTTGGACACTTAGCCGCAAATCCTGCAATATCCTTCTTCATCCCATTCCACCAATAGACCTCCCGCAAATCACGGTACATCTTGGTTGCTCCTGAGTGAATGGAATACCGCGATCTATGGGCTTTTGTCAAGATCTGTTCCCTCAAGTCATTAACATTCAACACACATAAACGACCTTGATATTAAAGTACACCATTCCCCCTTGTGAGAAAGCCTTAACGGATTTCTTAAGAACCGCTTCTTTCAATTGGATCAAGACCTTGCTTGGCTTTCACATCCTCCACAAAAGACGATTCTGAACCATTATGAACCATAACACACCCTTGGTGGAGTCCACTAACGGAACACCTAATCGGGCCAATCTATGAATATTTCGAGCCACCTCTTTCTTTTCTTCTTCAATATGAGCAACACTACCATAGATAACCGACTAAGAGCATCCGCCACCATATTTGCCTTTTCGGGGTGATAGAGAACACTCATATCATAATCTTTCAGTAACTCAAGCCACCTTATTTGGTGAAGATTTAGATCTTTCTGATTAAACACATATTGCAAACTCTTGTGGTCGGTAAACACATCTACACGGACTCCATACAAATAATTCCTCCAAATCTTTAAGGCAAACATAACCGCCACTAGTTCAATGTCATGGGTAGGATAATTCTTCTCACGAATCTTAAGTTTCCTTGAGGCATAGGCAATAACTTTCCCATTTTGCATGAGCACACATCTTAACCCAATTCTTGAGGCGTCACAATAAACAACAAAGCCATCGGTCCCTTCTGGTAAAGTCACACCGGAGCGGAAGTAAGTCTATCCTTCAACTCTTGGAAGCTCTTTTCACATAATTCATACCATATGAACTTAGCCTTCTTTTGAGTGAGAAACCCTCAACAAACCTTCTATAGTAACCAACTAAATCCAAGAAACTTCTAATATATGAAGGGGTTAGAGGTCTAGGCCAACTCTTGACCGTGTCTGTCTTCTTAGGATCTACCTCAATACCCTTACTTGAAAAAATATGACCAAGGAAATCTATAGACCTTAACTAAACCTCACACTTTCTAAACTTTGGAAAAAGTTGTTGGTCCTTAAATTTGCAATAGAATCCTTAAATGATCAATATGCTCATCCTCACTTCTCGAATATATCAATATATCATCAATGAACAGAATCACAAACATATCATGGTATTGTCTATACACCCTATTCATCAAAATCCATAAATGTCGCCGGAGTATTAGTCAACCCAAATGACATTACCAAAAACTCATAATGACCATACCAGATTCGAAAATTCATCTTTGAAATATCATCTTCCTTCATCCTCAATTAGTGATAACCCAATCAAAGATCAATCTTAGAGAAGTAACTCGCTCCTTGAAGTTGGTCAAACAAGTCATCTATCCTTGGGACATGATACTTATTCTTAATGGTCACCTTTTAAAATTGACGATAGTCAATACACATCTGAAGAGAACCATATTTCTTTTTAACAAACCAAACTGGAGCATCCCATGGAGAGATACCTAGTCGGATGCAACCCCTATCCAACAAATCTGTCAATTGTTCTTTCAACTCCTTAAGTTCTACCGAAGCCATACAATAAGGAGGAATAGAAATAGGTTGCGTATCTGGGAGAAGGTCAATACAAAAGTCTATTTCCCTCTTGGGAGGAATACTAGGTAAATCATCTGGAACACTTAAGGAAACTCATGAGCAATGGGGATCGACTCGAGAGTTGGGGTTTCAGAATCCACATCCCTCACCCTAATTAGATGGTAAGTGCAACCCTCTGAAATCATCTTTCTAGCTTTAAGAGAAGAGACAAACTAACCCTTAGGTATAGAATTTCCCCATTTCCACTATAGGATAGGCTCATTCGAGAACTGAAACTTGACTACACAAGTTCAACAATCAATAAAAGCATAACATGAGTGCAACCAATCCATACCAAGGATAACATCAAAATCTAGCATATCTAGATCTACCAAGTCAACGAGAGTAAATCTACGAGACAAGGAAATGGGACATTTTTATAGACCCTCTTAGCCACAATAGAATCACCAACAAAAGTAGAGACATAAAACGTATCTAACAACACATCCAGAAGAACATCAAACTTCATAGCCAGTTATGGGGTCACAAAAGACAAGTAGCACCGGGATCAAGTAAAGAATAAACATCAAGTTGGAAAACTTTCAACATACCGGTAACCACATCGGGAGAACCCTCTTGTTCACCACAAGTATGAAGTGCATAGAATAGGTTTTGCTTAGGAGCATTGGGACCCGAACCACTAGGAGGAGCTTTCTTGCCCTCTCTTCTTTTAATCGTAAGCATTGGGAATTCCCTCATCTTATGACCACTCGTACCACAACTAAAGCAACTATTTGTGCTGGCTAGGAACTTACCCTCGTGCTTCCTTCCACACCTAGTACGAGTAGACATGGGCAATGAAGATCCACTACCATTTCATCCTTGAGGCTTAGGGTTAGACACCCTATCTTTGTTGAACTTAGGAGGAGCATTGTAGGAACCTTGAACGAAAAACTTTTGTCGAAATCTAGGACTACCCAGTCCATCAGACCTTACATGAGAAAAATTACCATCACCAGTCTTAGACCTTTTTGCCTCTCTCGACTTTTCCTTAAGTTTCTCCTCTTTAATCTTTTATGCATGAACCATGAAATGAGAGATGTCCATGTCATTAATGAGCATGGCGGTACGACACTCTTTAACCACCATATCGAACACACTCGAGATGAACTTACTCATCCTTGCCCTTGAATCGGCAACCATCGTTTAAGCATACTTAGACAATTTCGTGAACATTAGAGAATATTCCCTAACACTCATACTCTCTTGTCGAAGGTTAATGAACTCAAGCATCTTGGCTTCCTGATTTCACATATCATGACAGTTCTTCCAATTCTATGTGCCAATGATGGTTAGTCAGTAATATAACCCAACTAAGTGAGTTGCGGTCAAATCCCATAGGGAGTGGTACGTGCTTAAGATTCAAGAGCCAAGTAAAAATATGTTCAAGTCAATCATAGGTAAAAACATTTACGAATAAAAGCATGGTTTCAAATTAAGAGGTGACACAAGTGTCAAATATGGGGGTTTTGATTGTAATTATCAACTACAACACCAACAATTAACACTAAGGAACAAGTAAAGAGATGGATTCTTGTGATGTGATTGGATTATAGGCTAAGGTAGACAAATGGGTGATTGCAATTGATAGTAAATAGTTGTAAATAAATGAATAAGCTAGACTTTAGTGAGGATAAACTTTCTCTCGAACAGTTTACTCCGAATCAAATTTGTTTCTCTCGAACACCAATAAGCAGCAATTAAGAACAACCTTCGCTTTAGTCCATTCACTCTCTCGAGCTGAATGTGTGGAAAAGGGTTTAGGATTCACTCTCTCGAGCTGAAACCATGACAACCCAATACCCACAGACTATCAAATCAGTAGTCTTGGTTTTAAAACGTCTCTCTCGAGCAAGCCAAAAACACGAAGTTAGTGTTATATTTGCAACCACAACCCTTTAAATTGAACCACAATTATTGATTAAAATCACTTTTAAATAGCATTTAAACTATCAATTAACAATACCCAACAGCTAAATCAACCCATAATCACATAATCACACCCCAAGAATTGGGGTTTTAGCTAGACATCATAGAAAGATAGAAATCGTTACCAAATTGTGTTTCCATCAACTGGGTACGATTAATTTCATCTTTAAAAAGGTCAAGGTTAAAGAATCTCAAAGACCTACTTCCAATTTCTCAAAAATGGAAATCTTCAAATCTTGAAAGCTAAGGAAAATATTGTCTCTAAACTCAGAGTTCTAAAACATGAAAACTGGATAATAATAAAACTTGGATACTAAACTAAGAATTTAAAAATGTATTTATAGTCGCCAAAAATATGTTGCGAAGGACCATTCGGCGCAATAAGTCGGGATCACCGATCCACTCGGCGATCCACCCTTTGGTCAATTTAGTCATCTTTTTGCTTTGGCCTTCAGCATCTTCAAGTCCTGTAACTTTGGGCGATCAAGAACTGCATCGTGGAACCATTTGGTGACTTGCCGACTGCTCCTTTCTATCGCCGACTCGATTTTCTCCTTCAAGGCTTGGCACACTGGAGCTTTAGGCGAGATCATGTGTAACACCCCTCAAAATGAAGTAGGATAAAGTAGAGCCTCACATGGGTTTTATGCATTAATAACTTGTTAAAATAATGAAGAATAGCCTTGACAGTCAGTTTTAAAGAGTTTGGAAGTCAAACGTTAAGGGACGACCAAGACGTTCGGAAACTAGTCTTTTACGTGTTGGTTTGTTCTAGTATGTTGTTCATATTTTTATGTATTGTTTGAAGTCTAAAATCAGTAGAGGTGACCCTAGTGTCTTAATAAATGTTTTTAGGGTCAAAATGTTTGGATACAACGCCCCGGGGGCCACTATAAGGGTCCCCAAAGAGGACCCCAACCTTGGCCAAGCAAGCTGCCAAGGCAGCTTGATGTTGTGCATGGAGGGAGTGGCTCCGCGTCGCGGACCTACTCCACCCATGGCCAAAAAGTTTGGTCCGCATCGCGGACACGTTGCGGACTTTACTGTCTCAGATTTTAATTTATGAAACTTGTGGGAACACCTCCGCGTCGCGAACTTGTTTCCCGACGAAATCTGCAAAAATAAAAGTCAAGTTTGACTTGTTTGAAAGGTCCAACTAAGTGAAGGGTAGTTTGGGTACTTTGGGGAATTATTATAAACGGTTATTCTACCTATTTTAGGGTATTTTAAGTTGGTTAAAACCTCAAAACCTAGAGTTAGACCCCATTCTTTAAATTGACCCTTCCCTCTCAAAAATAGATTCTCTCAAAAACTCCATTGAAGACCTTGATAAAGCTCAAGCTAGAAGATGGGTTTTCAACTGCTTTCTTCTTCAATCTAATGGGTCTTCAATAATTAAGGTATGGTAACTCTTGATTCTTGAATAACCTCTCACTCAAGGAGTTCTATCAAAGATTTTCAAAAGAGAATCAAAGACCAAAATTCCCAATTTTCAATCTAAACATGGGTTCTTTGTCGAACAATTTTCTAAATCATTCTATTGATGAATTGATGTGTAATTAAGGTTTTCTAGATAATTTTCAAAGGAATTCTTGAAGAACCCATGATCCCCAAATTCTTAAAAATTGGCCTATGATATGGGTCTTTATGAATATGATTTCTATTGGTGAAATTATGTTTAGATTATATTGGATTGATGTTTCCTCTGATTATCTATACTTATTCATGTTGAATTGTTGGTATATTGATGAGTTGAGAATTATGGCCTTATGGGCAAAGTTATGGGTTGATTCCTTTGTTTATGGAATTGTACTTAGATTATGTTTATGTT
>JAJOOR010024975.1:0-27467 GCA_036250505.1 Solanum acaule | reverse complement strand
GTCCGAGGACAAGATCCTATGATCTAGCTTCTATGTTTAGTTCTTTGCTTATGTTGAAAGACATTGTTGTACTTTCCTATTTCTAGACTTCTTATTGATGTAAGGACTAAGTCCCATTTTCGATACTTCTATGTCTAGATGGTATATTGTGACGAAGTTAGATTCTATTTTTCATATATGAAGTGAAGTTGAACTTCCAAAGTAAAAGTTTTAAATTTTCCGCGTTTTTATTCTATGACGAATGCTATGATGAATGCTAAGGGCTTGTATAAGACCTCTTCGAGGTCGAATATGCCGGTAAGACTAGGGGGTGCTCTCGGGTCGTTACACATGCTTTTGACAATAAATCTATTGAATATTTGTGACTAGGTTAGATTATAGTGGGGGTAAATTTTCTCTCGAGCAAGTTACCCCAAATCAAATGGGTTCCTCTCGGACACCAACTTACCGCATGAAGAACAGCCTCCATCTTAGTCCACTCACTCTCTTGAGCTGAGTGTGTGCGAGAAGGACTAGGGTTTATTCTCTCGAGCTGAACCTCATGTCGACCTAATCCCACCGGCCATCAATTTAGTAGTCTTAGTTTTACGACCTCTGTCTCGAGCAAGCCGAAAACACAAAGGTGAAATCATATTTGCAACTACAATTTAATTAAGTTCCACCACAACTACTAAATGAAATCACATCTAAACAACAAATAAATCATTAGCAAGCAAGACCCAACAGATAATCTAATCCATATTCACAAAATCATACCCCAAGAATTGGGGTTTTAGCTAGACATGTATAAGAGATAGAAATTTATACCAATGAGTTTGCATTCAAATGGGTATGAAGATATAAGTCTGAAAACAAGTCAACAGTGAAGAATCCAGAAGACCTAAGTCCAAAATCTTGGAGTTAAAACCCTTTGAACATTCAAGTTCTTCAAAACCCTCTCCAAACTTAGAACTCAAAAATAGAAGCAAAGTTTGAAAAATTACTGTTCAAAGCTAAAAATTTGATACTAGAATATAATTCTCAACGAGTATTTATAGTTTTCAAAAATATGTGTTGCAGCGGATTATTCGGCGTCGTTAATCGAGATCTCCGATCAACTCGGCGATCCACCCTTTGGTAGGTTTAATCGCCGTCTTGCTCTATCCTTCAGCATCATCGTGTTTGGATCTTTGGATGACATAGTACAGCTTCACGAAACTGCTCGGTGATACGCCGACTGCTCCTTTTCACCGCCAATTTGATCATTTCCTTCAGGGCTCAGCACACTGGAACAAAAGGTGAGGATAAGACCTTTTGGCAACTCGCCGAATGGGTTTGGCGATTCTCAGATCTTCATTTCTTCGTTCTTTCAGCTACCTTTGTTCCTTTTTTGCTAAGTAGTGTCCATGTTTTCCTTCGAACTCCAAATACCTGAAACTTAAGGGTTTCATCAGATATTGAGATAAAATATACATTTGAGGACATTAATTTTATCAAAATATACCCCTAAATGAGTCCAATTTGTGGACTCATCAAAGGTGGGGACAGTACTTGGGAACACTTGGACAGCCTTGGTCCCTTGCCCCTTTTCCCTTGGCTCTTCCCCGTAGTTCTTGGCTTGTTTCCCTCATGCTTAGCCCTAGTTGGCCTACTAGATTACAGGGTGTTATAATATCTACCCCTTGGGACAGTCGTCCTCGAATGATGTTCTAGGCATCTCTTAAAGGAAACGACTCTTGACTAGCAGCCCATCATGCATGCAACTCATCTACATGCACAAAACGAAGGAGGAAACATCAACTCCAAACTCTAACATGCTCAATGCATCTCTAGGAAGGTAGGAACTACATCTAACAACACAAAATACATTAAATTTTAACATTTCTCATGTTCAAGGAGGAATTACCTTCTCCATACTAAAAACATGCTCAACACAATCTCATGGAACCTATATGCAATCTATACTCAAAGCATACTTCAAGGGTGAATTCTCTCTACTCCAAGTTACGACATGTTCATCAATACAACTCATTAAGTTTATAAGCAACTCATACTTGATGCACTACAACATGAGGAAAACAATCATGCAAATTTATATTCTTTCAAAATAAAAGTTTTTCATGGACATAAACACACATGAATTGAAAACATAGGACAACCAAAAGGAACTTATCATCTCAAGCTAATGGAGGAGTAGAAGGAAAAAGGATGAGGATATCAGGACATCTTATTGGCCTCGGCCTCCCAAGTAGCACCCTCAACTAAAACCCTCACTAAAAGATCCCTCTATAACATTCTCATGGAAGTAACTTCCTTATTCCTTAACTTCTTAACTTGCCGGTCTAAGATCTCCGCCGGTACTTCTTCATAAGAGAGATTCTCATTAACTCTCAACCCTTCTAAGGGATCTATGAATGTCGAATATCCAACACACTTCCTCAACACAGAGACATGGAAAACCGGATACACCGATACTAACTCATTAGGCAACTCTAACTCATAAACAACCTTACCAACACATCTCAAGATCTTATATGGGCCTACAAAATGGGGACTAAACTTCCCAAACTCATTATACCCTTCAAAGGTAAGAAATTCAAGTAAACCCAAATCATAAACATTAAGAACACTCAACGACCTTGCTATCTAAGCACATCATCTCCCCTTTGGGAGAAAGCCTAAACGGACTTTCTAAGTACCATTTCTTTCAATTCAACTAAGGTCGGATCAAGTTATCACTAAGCTTTCACATCCATCACCCTAGATGATTCTAAACTATGGAACATACCAAAAACTCATAATGACCATATCGGGTTCTACCATCAATAAAACATAACAATATGCAGCCCATTCATACTAAAGACAATATCAAAGTCTAGCATATCAAGTCTATCAAGTCACATAAGACAAAGCTACACGGGAATTTAATAAAGAACTAAAGACATATTGGTAGCCACATCCAAAGGACACTCTTGTGCACCTCTATCTTAGAGTGCATAGAACATATTCTGCTTTGAAGCATTCGCACCCAAACCAATTGGACCCGATGAAGGGTAGGGTTGAGACCTACGAAAACTATCTCCTTTATTTCTAGCAACTGTAAGGCAATGCCTTATCTTGTGGCCCAACTTACCGCAACCAAAACAAACATTAGAACCCGCTAAGCATTCACCCGCATGTCTTCTATCAAACTTACTACACCCTGGCAATAGGACCCCACTACCATCACCTTAGGACCTAGGGTTAGACACCCTTTCTTGGTTGAACTTATAAGTATTTGAGGATCCTTTCCCAGGGAACTTTTGTCTATACCTAGGGAAACCATTTCCATCAGACCTTGCATAAGAGGGATTATCATCCTCCATTTTAGACCTCTTTTTCTCCCTAGACTTTTCCTTGAGTTTCCCCTCCACAATTTGTTGTGCATGTACCATAAGACAGGAGATGTCTATGTCACCAATGAGCATGGCGGTACGACACTCTTTAGCGACCATATTGGATATACTCGTCACAAACTTATTCATCTTAGCCCTAGAATTCGCCACCATCGTTGGAGCATACTTAGACAATTGAGTGAACTTTAGGGCATACTCTTTCACACTCATACTTCTTTGATGAAGGTTCACTAACCTTCATCAAGAAATGTGGATTTAAACACTTCCCACTCTACGGGACCCGCTCCTACGGTCCTTGCCAGTTTCCATTGTTCGTGCCACACTTGAGAAACACATTTCAATTGGTAAGCAGGCAATTCAGCCTTCTCTACCAGAGTCACCCCCATAATAGCAAGTACCTTATAAACCTCATTGACAAACTTTTGAGGGTCTTCCTTAACTTTGGAGCCATAAAATTTTGGGGGGTTCATCCTCATAAAATCCTTCACTCTAGACGCTGTCGTACCCATATTTGGGTTCACGGGGGCTACCACCTCTCTGTTGGTTTGGGTCATCATGGCTTGAGCCAACACTTGAAAAATTGTCCTAAGCTCTGCATTAGTCACATTCTCACCTAAAGGGTCAATTGGAGCTTGAGGAGGAGCTTGGAAAGGAACTTTTTGCTCCACATTGTCTTCATCATTCCTTTTGGCATTAGCCCTTCTAGTAGTCATATAATGTAGACCATCGGGAAAGGATTAAGAGAAAGACCTTATAGAGTTAAACTCTATGGCACGACTAAGAATATGAAGAAGTGAAGTTTCCTAATCAACTCGTAGCCTCTCATTCATAAATGTGGTGTGCTTCACACTTATGGACAAGACTCTACTAGACGTGGTTTTGAGACATCTAGAATAATTCTAAACCTCGTGCTCTAATAACCAAGTTTGTCACGACCCAAGGGTACCCCCAAGATGTAACAAGGCGTACAAGACCCCGAGAGGCCTCATACAATGTCACGACCCGAGAGCACCCCCTAGTTTTAACACGGTGTACTTGACCCCAAAGGGGTCTCATACAAGCCCTTAGCATATCATGATATAAGAACATAGGAAATATGTGGAAAATTTAAAACTTTTCTTACAATCAAAGTCTTTGTAAAATAAGAGAGTCTATGACACTATGTCTCAAACCATCTATAACATCAGAATTAAAACTCCTTAATACAATCTTAGGGACAAGGCCCTAACATAAATCTAAAGCATAAAAGAACGACATAAAATGGACATGTGGTCAAGTCCTCGAATACTATGAGGACTCACCAATCTTCTTCTTCTTGATCTACAAAGGTCCTAACCACGAGGATGGAATCCAATATCTACAAAGCCTACACTTATAGAAAATGTAGAAATATGGGTTAGCACAAAATGTACCAAGTATAGAAGCAATGCAAGAAAAACCTTAAAACATGCATTAAAAAGGGAAATTTTGTTTAAAGCCATGCTTTATGCCATTTTTGAACATCATCTTTGAAATAGTTGGAGAATGTAGCTCATAGGACAAGTCATGAACAATTCATCATAACATATAGAATATCGTCACAATTACAAGCATAGTCTTCAACATAACATAATGCATACTCCAATCTTCACAAGACATACTTAACATACATAAGTACATAAAAAGATCATATCAACATAATATAACTATCACATGAGTAACCTTAAGCTAAACTTGTGCAATGCATAGCTAGGATCCCATAATCCTATCTACACTAAGTCTTACTTTTAGGCTACCATGATCATGCATAACATAAGTTCACACCATATATATGCAACCCAAAGTCATACTAGTGCAATGCAAAGGTAAAGTCCCATAACCCTACCAAATGCCAAGTATCACATTTAGACCACCAACAACATACATATCTTACTTTTAGTTCATTCATAACCAACATACATAACTAAGAAGACATTCATCATCATAATTTGTAACAAGTAAAGTCAACCTTATCATTAATTCATATCACACATACATAATTGAAAAAGTCTTCATTACATAAGAGGACCTAACTGTAACCCCTCTTAAAGTCCACTTGTATAATGTATGGGTGGAGTCCCATACACCCACTCATACTAAGAAGTACCTCTTAAGAAGTCATGATTAGAGTCCATGTTCCTATTATAGCTCGTATTCATATAATTTAGGGATAATATCCTTAACCAACATAGACCATGTGATCTACATGGAATCCGGTGTTCAACCCCCACACCGAAAAGATGGTGTCCTACTTGCCTAAGGTAGAACGTACATAATAGCTTTTAGGTGGATCCACTAGCTAATACCTATGTGGGCACATAGTTATGGGATATGGGGTTTGCTACTAGAAACCCGGACTTGCTAAACGTAGAAAGTTTCAATCCCATGAGATAACATACATTGAGAAGCCGGACTTGCTAAACGTAAAAGCCTCCCATATCACTTTCATATCCACTCGGTGCTAAGCATAATTCCCTTTAAAAGTTACATTAAGTCTTTACTTAAGTTTAGATTAGGGAAAGAATGCACTAGGCACTCAAACCAACATACATCATAATAGCTCAAAGATTCATTAAGTGAGAACATCCTTTCACTTTAGAACCATCAATAAGTGAGTAAACCTTTCACATTATCATTCCTAGTGTTTTCATGAGAATTAGCCTTTCATTCAACACAACAATACGACCATAGTCATAACATATCATACATAGCCATGTATAGGGGTATAGGAAAGAAGGATCTTGTATCAATACCACAATATACACAATAACTAAACACCTCCACCTTTCAAGTGGATCAACATGGTCATGTACATGTCATGCATAATAGTATGTAAAGGTGCTTATGAGAACTAACCTTTCAATCAATCACCATAAATACATTATAATCCTAGAGACTTCCTCTCAAGTGTTCATAAACATGTACATAATACCACAATCACACATAATACACATGTATCGCATTTAAGAGTCACATTGAGTCAACACATCTAGCATTCAGCATATATAACATAGATACAACCATGACTCAAGTAATACATTTATTTCATGCATAAACTCATTTGATAATATTATAGGTCATGAGGGTGAAGTCTTTGCACAATAATGCCATATACAACTTCAACCTGCATAATAGCTTCCTTATTTAAGCCTAAGCATACTTAACTTATTCATATTAGCCTTTACCATTTAAGCCTTAGGAATTATCTTCATATTATGAGCCTTAATCTCAAGCCATGCCTCACGTTGTAATCATGTATACCTAACTCTTAAAGTAAACTTAACTACATACTTCATTCTTACTCAATTATAGACATATAGCATCAAGTAAACTAGATCACAATACTACTTCAACCATGATCCATCATATAAGACCTAATAAAGTTAGTTCATGTCTACAAGATTCATTCATAAGCAATTCATGTCTAAGTGATTTAATCGAAGGCAATTCACTAAGAAGTTCAACAATCTTAAAGGTTCACATCTAACCCTCAATTTGCCTCTTTCATGATATAACCCTAGAATCTTAGGTTAATCAAGAATATAGGTATATTCATACTTAGATGATGTAATTACATCATAATCAACTCTCACTCAATCAATTGAATCACCTTCTAACAACATTCATTGTGTAGGGAAGAGTCATATCTAGGTTTGGGAAAAACTCATGGATTCTTTGGAGTTCAAGTTAGAATCATCTAAAAGCAGTAGTATCATCAATAACAAACATAATTCAATGTAAACATAATCCATTGTCAAGCTTTCATCATTAATCAAGTCATACCCTAGTTCACAATTTGGGAAGAAGGGGAAATCATGGGTCCAAGAGAGACTTTTATCAAAATCCATCAATACTCCATTAATCCAACCATAAATAATCTTAAACAATCATAATAAACCATAATTAAACAATTGAATTCGTTTAGGAAGAAGACCCATGACTAGATTTGAAAACCCTAGATTTGGGGAATTTGAAAGCCTAGTTGAAGGGGCTTCTTGGTGATAGCTAACCAAGAATGAAAAGCATCCATACCTTAGACTTAGAATCCCCTCAAATTCGTATGGAAAAGCTCCCTTCTTCAAGCCCTAGTTGATCTCTTTCTTGGTCTTCAATGGAGGTTCTAGAGAGAAGATTCTTGGAGGGAAGGGAAGTTGTAATTTGATTTGGGGTCTTGGGATTATGATATATTAAAAGGTGTTTTAATGACTTAAAATGGTTTATATAGGTCTATTAAATTAGTATAAAATGACCCTAGATTAAAATAATTAAATACCTAACTAATTCCCAAACCCCTAACTTAAACTAAAAATCCCAAAATCTGGCACCACCTACGGATCCCCATCCACGGATCGTGGATGGGTTGACTGGGTGTGGTTTGGATCTATCGTTTGGACCTGGGTCTCAAATGTTGCCGGTCAATCAGGCCTGGCCTACGCCCATGACCTACAGGGCGTAGGTTGATCTACTGGGCGTCAATTGGAGTCCTGAACCTGTTTTGACAGCTTTTTGGGAATTGTTGGGGTCCTCCTCCAGGACCCCTTGGGTTGTCCTTGGGGAGTCCTACCAGAACGTTTAACCCCTAAACATGTCATCCTAAGTACAGGAGTCATTTCTATGAGTTTAAACCCTCATACAACACTCCAAAACTCCACTACAAGACTCTTCAACACACTAGTTCAACTCATTATTTTCCGGGCGTTATAGTTGTATCTTGACGTTTAACCCCTAAATTCCTCAACCTTCACTCGGGAAACCATCTAACAAATTTTAATAAAGTTTCCAACTTCAAACTCACATGTGAGGCTTTAATTTCACCTACTAGATTCCGTCAAGCGTTAGTTAGGTCTTACTAGTTTTTACGGGGTGTTACATTATCCCCCCCTTAGGAACATTCGTCCTTGAATGACACTTTAAACACTTCATGGAATTAAAGAGTCAAGACTAGCAGCCCATCATTCATGAAACATCAAAATAATACACAACTCAAGATACACTATTCACAATATGCACTTATTCAAAGGAGGAAACATCCCCTCCATCTCAAACATACTCAATGCAACACAAAGAAGTAGGAACTACATCTACAACTCATTATGCATCATAACTTCAACATTTTCATTTTATTGGAGGAATTACCTTCTCCAACTAAAACATGCTCATATATTCTTCTCATGAAGTACAATAGGCACCTCTTACCCAAAGCACTACTACATGAGGAAAACAATTCACATAAACTCATTTCCTTTCAAAACACAAGTTTTCATGAACATGCATTATATAAGGAAGTCAAGGCAACACATAAGCACATAACACAATGTTAGCTGGACACACCATCTCCTCCTTGGGGGTGAGCCTTCACAAACACTTCCAAACATCATTAATCACCTAGTCATAGGAAGAATTACCCTTTTTTTTCAACTATAAGCAAGCTCAATACAACATTATGGAGCCAATGTGCCATTTCTTCAAGAACTTAACAAAACATGTCCATCTCATCATCTCATGAAGTCAAATATGCAATCACCCTACTAAGATGCACAACAACATGTGGAACATGTAAATCATGAGAAATCCATTTTATACAAAATAAGAATCTTTCAAAAAAACATGCCTAACATAAGGAGATCATGGAAATTTCCAATACACTCATGACTCCTAAACATAAAACAAGCTCAAAAAGGAACTCGTGGTCTCAAGCTAGAATAGGAATAGAAGGAAAGGATGAGGATATCGGGACTCTCAATCAAAATTGTTATCCAAGCACATGATCTCCCACTTAGAAGTAAGCCCCCTTTTTCTAAAACCTCAAATACTACTCCTTTCAAACAAACTCAAGCAATACCAAGGCTCATTAAAACCTTACCGGGCTCTAAGCCTAATAAAGGTCTAATAACCATGCATCCAAACCCTACCAAGGTTAACAAGAGTAACTCTAAAGGACAAGGGAATCATAGGACACACATAACATCCAAGACTTCTAAATAAT
The DNA here is from genome assembly GCA_036250505.1 of Solanum acaule. Classification (NCBI taxonomy): domain Eukaryota; kingdom Viridiplantae; phylum Streptophyta; class Magnoliopsida; order Solanales; family Solanaceae; genus Solanum; species Solanum acaule. Next base: position 18,089 of record JAJOOR010024975.1, on the reverse strand, counting down.
AAAATGAGTCAAGGAGGACTTATCATCTTGAGCTAGAGGAGGAATAAAAGGGAACATAAGGGTATTGGGACATCTTTTGGGGCCCTTGGACTCCCAAATAAGCATTTTCACTAAAAACCTTTACTAAAATGCCACTCCTCAACACTTTCATGGAAGCACTTTCTTACTCTTCTATTTCTTAACTCACCAGTCTAAGATCCCAATCGGTACTTCTAAATTAGAGAGGTTCTCATTTAAGCACTCTCGCTCACAAGCAACCTTACCAACACCACTCATAGTCTTATATGAGCCTACCAAACCGGGATTAAACTTCTCAAACTCACTACACCTCTTAAGGCGAGATTATCAAGCAAGCCTAACTCATGAACTTCAAGGACACTCAATGACCTTACCATCTAAGCACATTATCCCCTACTTGGGGGTAAGCCTATACAAACTCTTTACATCACCACTTCCTTCAATTCTAAGGTCGGAGCAAGTCATAACTAAACATGCACACTCATCACACAAGATGATTCTAAATCATGGAGAATTACACTTATATCCTCATTTAAAGGAGTTTACTCACTCAACATCTCTAGGCACCACTTAAGCACCACTATTCCACCAATCTATCAAACATACCTCGAAACTCATCATGACTAAGCCGGGTTCTGCCAACAACTAAGCATACCTCACAATCACCTTGTTAGGTAGGCACACTATCTCCTCCTTGGGAGTAGGCCTACTCAATTCCTTTAAACCTCTTTTATAACATAAGGGCAATAATGAAGCATCTTTCACAGTAAAGACATCATCACAATATATCATCTCAAATCTATCAAGTCACAAAGCCATAATTGTCATCTCAACCAACCTTTCTCCCTCATTCCTTGTAGCATAAACCCTTCTAATAGTCACATCCTAAAGACCATTGGATAAGGGATAAGAGAGAGAGCTTATAGATCTATGGCACGACTTAGAGAATGAAGAAGTAAAGTTCCCTAACGTCCTATAGCCTCTTGCTCATAGATGTGTAACGACTCACACCGATGAACAAGACTATACTAGACGTGGTTTGAGACATCCTAAGACCATTCCAAAACCTTATGCTCTGATACAAAGTTTGTCACGACCCGAGAGCACCCCCTAGTCGTAACACAGCGTACTTGACCACGATGGGGTCTCATACAAGCCTTTAGCATATCATGACATAAGAACATAGGAAAAATACGGAAAATTTAAAAAAATTCATACAATTGAAGTCTTTATAAAATGAGAGAGTCTATGACACTATGTCAAACCATCTATAACATTAAAATTAAAACTCTTTATTACAATCTTAGGGACATGGCCCTTACATAAATCTAAAACATAAAGGAACGACATAAAACGAACATGTGGTCAAGTCCTCGAATACTATGAGGACTCACCAATCTTCTTCTTCTTGATCTACAAAGGTCCTGCCACGAGGATGGAATCCAATATCTCCAAACCCTACACTTATAGAAAATGTAGAAATATGGGTTGGCACAAAATGTACTAAGTATGGAGCCATGCAAGAAAATCCTAAAAACATGCATTAAAAAGGACATTTTTGTTTAATGCCATCCTTCATGCCATTTTTGAACATCATCTTTGAAATAGTTGGAGAATGCAGCTCATAGGACAAGTCATGAACAATTCATCATAACATATAGAATATCGTCACAATTACAAGCATAGTCTTCAACATAACATAATGCATACTCCAATCTTCACAAGACATAGTTAACATACATAAGTACATAAAAAGATCATATCAACATAATATAACTATCACATGAGTAACCTTAAGCTAAACTTGTGCAATGCATAGCTAGAATCCCATAATCCTATCTACACTAAGTCTTACTTTTAGGCTACCATGATCATGCATAACATAAGATCACACCACATATATGCAACCCAAATTCATACTAGTGCAATGCAAAGGTAAAGTCCCATAACCCTACCAAATGCCAAGTATCACATTTAGAGCACCAAAAACATACATATCTTATTTTTAGTTCATTCATAACCAACACACATAAGTAAGAAGATATTCATCATTATAATTTGTAACAAGTAAAGTCAACCTTATCATTCATTCATATCACACATACATAATTCAAAAGTCTTCATTACATAAGAGGACCTAATTGTAACCCCTCTTAAAGTCCATTTGTGCAATGTATGGGTGGAGTCCCATACCTCCACTCAAACTAAGAAGTACCTCTTAAGAAGTCATGATTAGAGTCCATGTTCTTATTATAGATCGTATGCGTATCATTTAGGGATAATAGCCTTAACCGACATAGACCATGTGATCTACATGGAATCCGGTGTTCTACCCCCACACCGAAAAGAGGGTGTCCTACTTGCCTAAGGTAGAACATACATAATAGCTTTTAGATGGATCCACTAGCTAATACCTATGTGGGCACATAGTTATGGGATATGGGGATTGCTACTAGAAACCCGGACTTGCTAAACGTAGAAGGTTTTCATCCCATGAGATAACATACATTGGGAAGCAGGACTTGCTAAATGTAAAAGCCTCCCATCTCACTTTCATATCCACTCGGTGCTAAGCATAACTCCCTTTAAAAGTTACATTAAGTATTTACTTAAGTTTAGGTTAGTGAAATAATGCACTAGGCACTCAAACCACATCATAATAGCTCAAAGATTCATTAAGTGAGAATATACTTTCACTTTAGAACCATCAATAAGTGAGTAAACCTTTCACATTATCTTTCCTAGTGTTTTCATGAGAATTAGACTTTCATTCAACACAACAATACGACCATAGTCATAACATATCATACATAGCCATGTATAGGGGTATAGGAAAGAAGGATCTTGCATCAATACCACAATATACACAATAACTAAACACCTCCACCTTTCAAGTGGATCAACATGGTCATGTACATGTCATGCATAATAGTATGTAAAGGTGCATATGAGAACTAACCTTTCAATCAATCACCATAAATACATTATAATCCTAGAGACTTCCTTCTCAAGTGTTCATAAACATGTACATAATACCACAATCATACATAATACACATGTATCGCATTTAAGAGTCACATTGAGTCAACACATCTAGCATTCAGCATATATAACATAGATACAACCATGACTCAAGTAATACATTTATTTCATGCATAAACTCATGTAATAATATTATAGGTCATAAGGGTGAAGTCTTTACACAATAATGCCATATACAACTTCAACCTGCATAATAGCTTCCTTATTTAAGCCTAAGCATACTTAACTTATTCATATTAGCCTTTACCATTTAAGCCTTAGGAATTATCTTCATATTATGAGCCTTAATCTCAAGCCATGCCTCACGTTGTAATCATGTATACCTAACTCTTAAAGTAAACTTTACTACATACTTCCTTCTTTCTCAATTATAGACATATAGCATCAAGTAAACTAGATAACAATAATACTTCAACCATGGTCCATCATATAAGACCTAATCAAGTTAGTTCATGTCTACAAGATTCATTCATAAGCAATTCATGTCTAAGTGATCTAATCTAAGGCAATTCACTAAGAAGTTCATCAATCTTAAAGGTTCACATCTAACCCTCAATTTGCCTCTTTCATCATATGACCCTAGAATATTAGGTTAATCAATAATATAGGTATATTAATACTTAGATGATGTAATTAAATCATAATCAACTCTCACTCAATCAATTGAATCAGCTTCTAACAATATTCATTGAGTAGGGAAGAGTCATAGTTAGGTTTGGGGAAAACTCATGAATTCTTTGGAATTCAAGTTAGAATCATCTAACAATAACTAACATAATTCAATGTAAACATAATCCATTGTCAAGCTTTCATCATCAATCAATTCAAACCCTAGTTCACAATTTGGGAAGAAGGGGAAATCATGGGTCCAAGGGAGATTTTTATCAAAATCCATCAATACTCCATTAATCAAACCTTAAATCATCTTAAGAAATCATAATAAACCATAATTAAACAATTGAATTTGTTTAGGAAGAAGACCCATGACTAGATTCGAAAACCCTAGATTTGGGGAATTTGAAAACATAGTTGAAGGGGCTTCTTGGTGATAGCTAACCAAGAATGAAAAGCATCCATACCTTAGACTTAGAATCCCCTCAAATTCGTATGAAAAAGCTCCCATATTCATGCCCTAGTTGATCTCTTTCTTGGTCTTCAATGGAGGTTCTAGAGAGAAGATTCTTGGAGGGAAGGGAGGTTGGGATTTGATTTGGGGTCTTGGGTCATGATTTATTTAAAGGTGTTTTAATGACTTAAAATGGTTTATATAGGTCTATTAAATCAGTATAAAACGACCCTAGACTAAAATAATTAAATACCTAACTAATTCCCAAACCCCTAACTTAAACTAAAAATCCCAAAATTTGGCACCACCTACGGATCCCCATCCACGGACCGTGGATGGGTTGACTGGGCAGGATTTGGGTCTGTCGTTTGGACCTGGGTCTGAAATGTTGCAGGCTAACTCAGGCCTGACCTACACCCATGACCTACAGGGCGTAGGTTGATCTGCTGGGCATCAATTGGAGCCGTGAACCAAGCTGTTTTGACAGCTTTTTTGGCAGTGTTGGGGTCCTCCTCAAGGACCCCTTGGGTGGTCCTTGGGGAGTCATACCCGGACATTCAACCCCTAAACATGTCATTCTAAGTACGGGAGTCATTTCTATGAGTTTTAACCCTCATACAACACTCCAAAACTCCAATACAAGACTCTACAACACAGTAGTTCAACTCACCAGTTTCCGGGCGTTATAGTTGTATATTGACGTTTAACCCCTAAATTCCTCAACCTTCACTCGGGAAACCATCTAACAACATTTGAAGTTTCCAACTTCAAACTCACATGTGAGGCTCTAATTTCACCAACTAGATTCCGTCAAGCATTAGCTAGGTCTTACTAGTTTTTACGGGGTGTTACTTACAAGCCAACTTACCATATCATAAAATAAGATAATAGAAATGAGCGGAAATTTAAAACATTTTTTTTCATAACATCAAAGTTTCATAAAATGAAGCAGAAGTCTATTACACTTGTCTCAAACCATCTAAAACATGAATATCTTAGGACACAACCCATACAATAGTTCTAAACATAAAATGAAAGACATAAGGACATGGTGTTCAAATCCTTGAACATTATGAGGACTCATCAAATCTTCACTCCTTGCTCTACTATGAACCAAGCCATAGGAATGGAAGTCAATATTGCCATACCCTACATTTGATAAGAATGTAGGCAAAGTATGTGTTAGTACAAACATGTACTAAATATGATGGCTATCATAAATCATCAACATAGGCATAACATAAGAATTGGTCAATATAAGACATATGCTATAACCATAGACATAACAACATAAGTCATAAGCATAGGCAATGTACATAAGTCATCATAACATAAGAAATACTCCAACAAGTAACCACAAGTCATACTTAGCCAAGACATGCAAAATCTTTCACTAGTCTTACTCATCAATGTTGGCAACCTTAGCCAATCACTCAAACTCATCATCAATCATTCTCATATTTAACTTACCTTTTATAGACATGGGAATTCACCTCTAGTCATACATCTCATGGAAGGCCATTCAAGAAACAATCCAAACATTTCATTCATCATAACATAATTCACATTATTTTTGCTTTACTTTCAAGACATGGGGACTCACCTATCTATGTCTATTATAAATGCTAATGGGTATTCACCTCTTGCCTTACTTGTATAGTCATAGGTATTCACCTCCATGCCCCATCCTTATATGAAATAGGTATTCGCCTCTACATCATTTTACAAAGATCATAGGTATTTACCTCCATGCCCAACGTGATATGATATAGGTAATTGTCTCCACCTCATTTTATATGGATCATAGGTGAATGCCTACATGATCAACAATAAAGGCTAATGGGTATTCACCTCTTGCCTTGCTTTAGGAGTTATATATATTAAGGTAGTCACCTCACACTCCTCATCACATGATAAGGGTAATTACCTCATGTTTATCATCTCTTGTTTACTAACGTAGGAACATGGGAACTCACCTCACATCCTTCTCATATGAAGGTCTTGGGAAATCACCTCAAGCCTCATGTCATCTTATAGTCCTTGGACTTAGATTCATTTTAGGTGAGCAAGCCTTTCAACCTAGAACCATTATATGTGAGAAAATGTTTCACATTTATACATTATGTGTTCATGAGAATAGCCTTTCAATCAACACAACAACAATATCATAATCATTGACACTTCACTATCAAAGTGTTCTTAAAGCATTTACATAGATTCTATAAGAACATGCATGATCTCATACATTCATAATATAGGTCATCACAACAATCCTATCTACAAGTCAACATTCATCATATAATCATTACTCTCAAAGCCCTACTTAATTATCATTCATAATACATGCCTTAGTCTCAAGACAATTCTAATCATCATAACCTACAAGTCATAATTCATCATATATACTTGATTTCATTCAATTCATGCTTATATGTTTTACTCTAAAACAATTTACATCAATATTCTTCAATCTTAAGAAATCTAATCATATTACATCATATAGCCTCCAATCTCTATCACTACTAATCAGGGTTCATAATGCCTACATTAATCTCAATCAATTCATGTCAATATGCTTAACTTTCAAGAGATCTACAATGTATTTCATCAATTTAACAAGATTACATCTAAATCCTCAATTTCCCCATTCATGACATAAAACCCAATTACATCAATTTCATCTTTCTAGACATGGGTTAGGCATGGGTACATGTAAATTCATTTTAAAATCATGTAAATCTATCAATTCAATCATAAACAATCATAATCCACTCAATTGGATCAACATTCATTATAACCCACAACATTGGAAGAAACCCTAACTAGAATTTGGGAATTATTCTATAAATTGTGGAATTCTAGGGGACTCCATGGGAGGAAGGATCCCATGAATGAAAAGCCATCATACCTTGATTACAAAGCCCACAATTTCTTGAGGAATGGAGACTTAATCTTGACCCTAGCTCCAACTCTTTCTTCTTCTTCAAGTTCTAGAGAGAGAAATATTTGAGAGGATGAACTTTGGGATTCTTTTGGGGTTTTGGAAATAATGTCTTGAATGCTGAGTTTAAAGGGTTAAAATCACATATATAGGGGTACTAGGACTAAACAAAATGACCTCACCTTATTCAAACTTAAACCGGAATTTCCCAAAATGGCCCTCACTTGGTAGCCTACTGCCCAGGCTTCACTTGAGGCACCACGAGTCGTGGTCCTCACCACTGACCGTGGTCCTTTTACCAGTAGCTAGGCCAGCTTGCATTGGCCTCCAAGAAATGAAGGCTTCACTACGAGCCTTCATACGAGCCGTGGTCTTCACCACTGGTCGTGAAGTGGCTCATGAAGGTGAGCCAACATTGGGCAGCCCATGGAGAGCTACTGCCTAGCCACCATAGACCACACCACTGGCCGTGGTGGTGGTCATGAAGGTGGGGACAGTGCTTGGAAACACTTGGGAAGTCTTGGTCCCTTGCCTTGGCCCTTTTCCCTTTTTCCCTTGGCTTTTGCCCCTTGTTCTTGGCTTGTTGCCCTCATGCTTCGCCCTAGATGGCCTACCAGATTACGGGGAGTTACATCTTTGAAGAAGAAGCAGCCGCCTTCTTAGATGTTCGCAGTTCCTCGGTGATGATTTGTCTTGGATTTTCCTCAACCTCTTTGTGTGTGCCATTCTCTGGTGCTTTGTCGAATTCCTCTACACCAATGGCGTCATCCCCTTCTTTATTAGTGTTTGCATCGCCATTCACTTTCATATCACCACCTGCTACTTTCCCACTCAAGGCCAACGCCGCCAAGCATTTATCATGATTAACCTTTGAATCCACCATCATATCATTAGCAACCTTCTCTAGTGGCTTAGACTCCAACTGGGCTAAAAGTTGACTCATTTGACATTAAAGTTGCTTGATGGACTCCGGGTGAGAATTTACTTTATTGTTCAAGGATAAGAAGTCAGCTTTCATTTCCTTAAGCATGTCGTCAGATCATTCAACCTTATTTAGAATGCGGGATAACAAATCATCCACCCGAAAGCTTCTAGAACTGTCCCTAGATCTTGGGCTATCACCTATGTGCATGTAATAGGAATCATAATCATCTTGTCTCCTCCAAAAGTCATTGTAACTTCTCCATCCATCCTCAATAAGTGTGTTCCAACCTTGATTCCCGCATGACTTTAAAGAGCCTGGGGAAGAACCCTCCATGAGTCTTGACACTTTTTTCACCTCTTTGTTTTCATAAATACTTTCCATGATCGGTTTTCTTAACAGTTCCATTTGGGACATCTTCTTTCTCATGTTTTCATCCCGCTCTTGGTCCTTTTCTATTTGTTCCCTTGTCATCCTGAAGTTAAAAGGAGACACTTGATCTACCCTAGTGTACCAAGCATGGTTAATCTTTGTCATCTCATCCAGAAGAGTAGATGCTATTTCAAACGGTTGTTGCATGATTCCTCCTTCGACAAGCTGGTTAGTCATACCCTTGTTGACCAAATCTAGACTCTGGTAGAAGAGTTGTAACAACACATTGTTCGGGAGTCCATAAGTTGGACATTGGAGCAGCAACTTCTGAAACCTCAACCATGTCTCATGAATTGGTTCACCATTCACTCGTTTGAAGTTTTGAATATTATCTTTGAATGTCATCATCTTCAAGGGAGGGAAAAACCTTACATAGAAAGCATCAGTGAGCTCCTCCCAAGAAGTGATTGAATCCCTTGGTAAATCAGCCAACCACTTCGTTGCCTCCCCCTTTAGAGAAAAGGGAAACAAATGAAGTCAGACCGACTCCTGGTGATGTTTTTGAAGGAAAATGGCCCACACACATCCACAAAGTTTCGAATGTGTTCATGAGGATCCTCAATAGCTAGACCTCCAAATAAACCCTCAATTTGCAACAACTGCAACATAGTGCTAGTCACATGAAATACTGCATTTCCCAGAATCGTAGGCAATCGAATAGCACCTGCACTTTCCAATTGATCTTCATTGACATTGTCCAAGTTACCGATGTCATCATTGTGTCCAAGTTGGCTAGCATTGCTCCCGTTAACACTCATCTTGGCACATGTTTAAAAGCAGCCAATGACAAACAAAAATAAGTTGATTCAACTACAACAAGATTATTTCACAACTATACATCACTAGAAGAATTCTAAACACCACTTCCCGGCAGTTGCACCATTTTTTATAACGCTCAACTACACTTTATCTGATTCTAAGTGTAGGCAGTCGCAATCAAGTATAAACCCAACTAAGAGTTGGGGTCGATCCCACACGGAGTGACAAAGTAAAGAATTCAATTACGAAATAAAATGAGTGTTCTAATCATTTGTAGGAGTAAATATTTTCGAAACAATTAAAGTAAATAGTAGGGGTTTGACAACTAATGTCAATTTGGGGGATTAGAGTGAAAAATTAACAACTACGAACAAACGGGAGTAATCAACTAGAGAGGGATCATTGGGAGTATGATCAATTAAATGCCAATTTAGCTAAATGGGGGATTATTACTTACTAAAAGTCATTTAATCTTAGAGGTTAGTTTAGGCCTTAAGTGAAATAGCTATTTCTCAATCAACTATTACGAATCAAGCGAGTTCTCTCAAACCTCGACAAGCCCAACAAATATAAACAGCCCAAAACCTTAATCAATCTACCTTTTCAAGCTAGATTAGTAGGATTGAGTTCAAACCCACTTTCTGAAGCTGAGTCCACAATAACCCAGTCACTACAATCATCAATTAATAGTTTTAATTCTAAAACCTCTTTCTTAAGCAAGCTTTGAATGCTAAACTAGAACTACATTTGCAACTACAATTCATCAATTAAAACTCCATTATTAATTAAACCCACTTCAAATCAACAATAAAAATCAGTAAATACTAGCACCCATAAGCTAATTGGAACATTCAATCACATGATCACACCCCCAAGAATGGGGATTTGAGCCACACATAATAAAGAGCAAGAAATCGTTACCAACTATGTTTTCCATTAGCTTGGGGAACAATCCATAAGTCTTCAAAATGCTCAAATTGAATTCCAAAATCAATTAAACCCTAAATCTCTCCTCAAAAACTTAAAGAACAATGTTAGGGATCAAAAACCCAAAACTAGACAATGTGGGAACTCTCCAAAAAACTTCAGAACTTCAGAACTCCTTTCAAAAAAATGCATTTATACGTTCCCAGATTTTTAGCTTCAGAGCCACTCGACGAAATAAGTCGTGCTTCGCCGACCAGGTTGGCGATCCGCTGAGTGCTCCTTCCATCTCCTTCTTGGCTTGGCTTTTCATCACTTATTTTTTGTAACGTTAGGCGATCGAAGTCGGGCTCGCCGACCTATTCGGCGACGCACCATGTTCCCCTCTTCTCGCCTTTTTGTCTTGCATTTTTACCAGTCCCTTCTGTACCTTTAGGTGATCAAAACTTCCATCGCTGATCCGTTTGGCACTTCACCAAAACACCATTCTCCTTGCTGAGTTGGCTTTGTCCATGGGTTGGCCTGCTGTAACTTTTGGAGAGCTAAAGAGCCACTCGGTGACTTTCCAAGTGGCTTAGGCAAGCATCAGCCTTGCCTTTCTTCAGCTTTCTCGCTCCGTTTTTCTTGGTAATGTCCTTATCTTGTTCTTTAGACTTCATTTCTGCAAATTAGCATTTTAACATTAGTTTAGACCATAAAATAGGCATTGAGGACACTAAAACTCTGAATATTATGCCCTAAATGATTTGAAATCCCCGACTCATCCCTACTATGCTAACATTCGAGGATGAATGTTCTTAAGGAGGGTATGATGTAACACCCTATGTTCTACATATGCTACTTTTATTCATATGAAACTTGACATAGACTTATGATATAGGTAAGGGACAATATGTCTAAATGAGTAGTGGTGGTTTAAAATAGATTGGAATGTGTTGCTTGCCCTGCACATTTCAGCATGTATACTCCAAGTCAACTCCGACAAAAGCATTTAAACTCGAGATAGTAAGGTCGTATTTGAGCTTAAAGTTTAAGGTAAAGTGTTAAGTTAAAGAAAAAGGAGGTCAGATTTAGAAAATGAAATAAAATAAGTGAGCTGCTTGCTTGACTTAACTAAGCTAATAGGTGACAAGTAGGTGCATCACCTACTTTGACTTATTGACCAGCCCAAAGGACCAAGTAGGTACATCACTTACTAAGACTCTTTTGACCATGTAATTGGGCCAAGTACACTACCACCTACTTGCATTAATCTGGCCAAAGTTGAGTAGAAGAATAAGGGGAAAATGGACAGCCAAGGCCCAATATTCTCAAGTCCAAAAAGGCCCAGTGAAAATTCCAAGTAGGTGGATCACCTACTTGAATTAATTATGGTACAAATTGACAAGAATAGTGGGATAATTGGCAGCAAGGCCAAACAAGGGTTGAAGTCCTCAAAGGCCCAAGTAAAAAGGCCAAGTAGGAGGGTCACCTACTTGACAATATATGGCCCAAAATTGGCCAAGAAAGTCAGCCAATGCACCTTTCTTTTAAAGGGATAAAGATCAGATCCTTTGCTTCATTTTTAACTTGAAAAATTTCAAATTTATTAAGTTTTTCTCTTGGTCATTCTTGGCTTCAAACAGCAGCCCGAAAACACATTAGGGTTCTTGAATATTTTCCCCCTTTTCAAGTAAAAGTTTGAAGGAGGGTTTAAGTTCTTGAAGTACAAGTTTAGAGGATAAATTTCCAAAAACTAAGGTAAGGCTACTGCCCATTTTTTCCTCTCTTTAAATACAGGTATGGGGTAGAGAATTTTGTATATATTTGTCAAGAACTCATGGATGGTGATGAATCCTTGACTTCAATACTCTTCTATTAAGATGAAGAATTTTTGGGGATTGATAGTGGCTGCTTTATGTGTATTATTGTTGGGGGCAGCTTGGGTATCTTGGCAAAGGATGTATAAAGTTTTATTAATGTATAGAAAAAGGGTGTGGTGGTTCACCATTTGTATAAGGGTTGTATGGGCCTATTGTCTGTCAAGTGTTTTGCTACTATTTTTTGAGGCCCTTAATGTGATTAGCTGCTAACATTAGCTTAATCATGACTTATATTGTAGATTAGCACCCAAAAATGGACCCTAAATCGTGATAGTTCTATTGGTCAGAAAATAAGGTATGTAAGGCTATTCGATTCCATATTCCTTGGCATGAAATCTATATTTGCGATTAATAACAACGAATTGAATTTCCTAAGTTCTATTCCTAGAAAAGGAAACATAGTGGCAGCATATGATCTCCAATATGGATAACAATAGTTTCCCCTCTCCTTAGCGTGTCAAATTACTTCATTATATGTTCATTACTTCACATTTGTGTAATTATACTCCTCTTATGTGCTAGTACAGAAATGGTATTTGCAAAAGCAAGTTTGGTGAGTTCTACTCTTAGTCAATTGAAGTCAATTGTGTCATTTAAGCTCATAAGTAATCCATTGATTTTACATAGCTCCTTATGTCATTTTCACTGCCTTAAAGTTATTATTCGCATGTCTTCTACTACTGGTCTGTGGTCCAAAGCTCAATACTGATTATGACTACCAAAACAACAATCCCAAAGATTAAAGAAACTAAGTGAAGCAATTTGTATATTTATGGATGGCAGCCTAGGGGAAAATGCCTAGCACGGGTCGATCCCAAATGGTATAGAAGGGTGAAAGCTCTGGGGCGAAAGTCTAACATGGGTCAATTCCAATTTGTGTAATTATGAGGAAATCATCACAGAGGTTAAAATGCCTAGCATTGTCATCCTCTTCTACCACTGCTCAGCTAGTCATTTGTATCACATGCCTTAAAAATATTATAACTCACAGAAAAGTAAAGAAATGAATGTAACATACATGCTCCCACAAGAGTAAACAAAGGTGATCTTCTATTTTGATCTATGCAATTACATACTTATACTTGATTTCATTTGAGCCTTGTTTTACATATGTTATTGCCTTACATATTCAGTACATTTTTTCGTACTAACGTCCCTCACATTGGTTTAAACAAAGAAACGTTGCATTTCATGTTGCAAGCACGTACAGGTACTCTAGCTAGTAGACCTCTTTAGTAAGAGCACAGGTACTCAGCTGCTATTTGTGAAGTTCCAGGTCTATTCAGGGCTTAACGAGTGTTTGGCACCTATTTTGTTACTGTATGATAGTTAAGGGTAAGGCACAGCCTTGTCCCGCCCTAAACTAAGGTTTTCTATCTTTTAGAGGCTTTGTATACTAATGTATATAGTTCAGTTGCGTCTTGTCTTTTAACAAGTTGTGGCCTCAACAGCCAAGTATTTTATATAAGTTTTGGGTCTACTTATGTTGGTCTGTATCGCAGCATCCTATGTGAGCTTGTCATAACTTTAAGATTGACATAGTTATATGCATAGTATGCATATGTTATATGTTGGTTCTCTTGGGGCTTTAGGGCATCGGGTGTTTTCGTCTTAATGGGGATTGAGGTGTGACACATATTTAGTATATTCCATGTACAAATGCATACTTGTGCCTACATTGTTTCACTAATTTAGGGTTAGACGCTTCCATTCTGCATACTCGTGGCTAGTGATCCCATATTTAGCTTTAAAGATTAGTGAGTCCTCATTCCCCAAGGACCGAGATCCCTTTATTGCTTTTCATGTCATTTCCTTTCAGATTGTTGTATGTGATGTATGGGTTTCATCCCAATCAGTCCTTTGATATAATAGATGGCTTTGAGACTTATGTTTAGACTTTCGCTACTTTGGTCAGACTCTTTTATTGAAATGCTACTTTTCAACTCTTTTGTTTCTATTATCTTGTATAATGTATGCTAAGTGGCTTATGTACGGCCTCTTGGGGTCTTATACGCCATGTCACGTTTAAAGTGTACTTTTGGTCGTGATAATCAATTAGTCCATGGTGGATTGATAAGACAACTGTGTGATGAAGCTACATTGTTGTTAGATGATATGACTAAGGTCAACCAAGCATCGCACACAAGAGAAGACCAAGCACCCCTTTTACAAGTGGGATTGAGTAAAGAACAAATCCAAAGGGACCCGGAAAGGGTGAAAATATGGCCAAGATGATGACCCGAATCGATTTGCTCTCCAAACATGTCATGGGAGGTGGAACTAAATCGGTGAATGCAGTTGGAACAAATAGTGATCAGTGCCCGGAAGATGCCAAATTCAATGCATTATACAATAAAGAGGTTCAATACTTGGGAAATCAAGTGGGGGGTTCTCACAACAATTATCAGCGTCAATGTGGGAACCAAGGTTCGAACAAGGATAGAGATAATGGTTGGAAATATTGGAGGGGTGGAAATTGGAGAGACAGGGAGGTGGACAAAAGATATATATATGCCTCCCATGGTCGTCCATGCCGAAAAGATCCAGCAGGTCTAAAAGGAAGCAAGATGGAAGACATGCTTATGAGGATTTATAATAAGGTTGAAGGATCCAATAAGGTTTTGAAGGATTTGAAAAATAACTTCTCCACTTTAACCCAAATAGTACAGTTAGTTTGAGGACAATGTCGTGCTACAATGATTTGGTCAAATTGCCAATCATCTAAACCCAATGGAAATGGGAACTTTGCCTAGTGATACCATCCCGAACCCCAAAAAAATGATTTATGAAGTTTGAGGACTATGTCGTGCCACAACATTAAATAAGGTTTTTTTTCAGAGAAAATCCAAATCTTTACTATTTTTTACTGCTTTAGAATAACGTGCGTTAGGAGTGCGGGTAGAAAAAAGGTTGAAAATTTGATAATACTAGATTGGGCGAGGCTATGACCTAAAGGGTGATGCGCTAAAAATACTAGGCGGACTGATTCTTGTCCGCCCTTTGAGCATGAAAAGATGTAGAAGTGCACTGTCAAGATTGGCGATCAGAACTCCTACGGGCGATACTTCATCGGGTCCGCCAAATCAACCTTCAGGTTTGGTAATTGTTCAGGCAGGTTCGGTGAGCTTTAGCTCCAGACAAGGATACACCGAACCTGTTTGGCGACATTAGTGAGTGCACCAAACGAGCCTGGTATAAAAAGGCCCAGAGTTATTTTTAATTCAAAAATCAAGATCCTTTGAATTCTTAAAGCGTTTTCATTTCCCCTTTCTTGCATTCTGCATTTTGAGTGATTTTTTGCCTTGCGTAAGTGTGTTGAAAGTGGTAAGAGTGCATTTGATTGGATCTTGAGTCAGCCCAACCTCGATTCCTCAATTTCTTGCATGTTTTTGGTACTAAGGTTGGTGTTCCAACTTATCATTGATGATTTTGAGTTTAGATTGCATATAAGGTGTGAGCTTGATGCCTTTAACTGAGATTAAGTGTTTCATTTTGTTGGGTAGCATCATATTGTTAGATTTGAATTGTACCCATGTGATTTGATTATGAATGTTTGTATAAATGGTGAATCGTGATTATGTTGGTTAGAATGTCAAATTGAGTCGATATACTTGTTGGGTCTGTGTTTAATTAAATGTGAGTGAAGTCTGAGTAGCTTAGTACGGACCCATTGCATTTTTTTTCCCAATGATAGACAGGGTGGCTACTTTCTTAAGGGTTAATCATCAATTAGAATATAGGTGGATTGTAATTGTTAGGGGAAACTCATATTTGTTGTGCATGTTAGATTTGAATATGAAATTTAGGTATTGGGATGAGAATTCGTGTCCAACGAGCTTGTCTTAGCTCACCAAGGAAAATAGGCAAATCACCAAGTAAGACCCAACTTTACTTCTTGAGCTTGTGCATGGCCTTGGGTACTATCCCATTCAGCATGCTTGTCTTAATCCGCAAAACTCATTTGGTGAATTGCCGAGTGGGAGAGGATATCGCCCTTGATGACTGTGTCTGTCCCTCTTGCACTGTCAGTTTCGGCGAACTTGTCTTAGCCTGCCGAAACCAACTCGGTGAGTCACCGAGATGTCATTGACTCCATTCTGTGTGCCTGATCCCTTAGTATCTTGCTACTAGTCATTTTGGCAAGCTCGACCCTATTGGACGATACTACTTCCCGTTAGGTGAGCAACATGCTTATTTTCAAGCTTGGTTCAAAGTGTTTTCGATTTCGACTAACATTCACGAATTGTATGTTGTAATGTGTGACTTGTACGTAATGGCAAGAACAAAGGGAAAGAATATGCTCTTGTCCGGCATTGAATCATACATGGAGTCTTCTCCGCCTTCTCCTTCTTAAAAGAATAATAAGGGCATACCAATCAATGAGACTTCTGAGGCCTCAAATACTCAGAAAACTAACCCTCAAACACCTACAAGCTGGGGTAAAAAGGAGAGGAAACATATTTCCAAGAAATAGGTGAATATTAGCTCAAAGTTGGTGTCACTGGCACAAGACCCCAACCTTGCTTCGCATGTTCTCCCAATTATAACTCCAACAGCTTTGAAAAGGCTCAAGGTGGATGGGGAAAACAAAATTTTAGAGGAGCCCCAACTTTACACAGATGAGTTATGAGTGAGTACCCCACAATATGGAGATCAATCAAACTCCACAAGCTGGAAAAGTTCATAAGATTCAGGCAACCATACATACCCAAGTGGGTAAGAGAGTTCTATGATCCTTATGCAAAGGCATAGATGAAAAAGAGGAAAGGGACTGTTTGGATGATAGTAGATGAAGTAGAGGCCTGAGGTAAAATGGTGCAGTGTCATAACACTGTGATTAATAAAGTATTGGGCCCCCCGAACAATCTAACTAACGAATTTAAGACACAGATGGCCAAACCTTTGGATCAGTTAAAAGAGTGGTTGGCCCCTCTAATAGCTATGAGTCAGCATGTCTTGGATGGCTGAAGGGGGCAAGATTGAAAAGAAGGACCTGATCATAGTGGCGAGGTACTGGTTTGGGTTTATCGGTTGCAATGTAATGTCGTCCCAAAATGATTTTATACTCAGGCAACCGAAGGCCGTGTTAGTGGGTTCCATCATTGATAGGGATAAGATTAATATGGGAGAAATAATTATGGAAGAGATATTACTGCACGCCAGACAGGAGCAGACCTCTTTTCCCTTCTCAGTGTTTATTACCCAGCTTTGTGAGAAAGATGGAGCTCCCTTTAGAGTGAAAACTAATATCAAGAAAACACCAATCTCTTATAGTGATATTACAAGGATTGAGGATGAGTGATTGAGAGATGATGGGACTGGAGGAAGCCGCCACCACCAGAATCCTCTCTAGTGGTTGACCCTGCTACATTGACAGCTGAGCCCAGCACACCTACTCCTTCCGTAAAGTCGACAGGTATTCTTACTCTTTCATCTGATGTTAGTTTATCTGACGCTACTAAATTAGAACCTTCTACTTCTATATATATCCACTGCTAGGGTGAGGCCTCCCCTTTCTCATGTTGCCCGTCCTCCTTTGACACAGGCACTTATATACTAGATGGGCAATCTTGCCCGATTAGCGGATGTTTGAGCTACTCGGGTTGAGAACTTGGCCAAGCTCATTAACCAGGCTATCTAGAATGCATTGGCTTCACTGAGTGGGTGGTCAAGTGTGAGAAGACGGCTTAGGGCTACACTTTGAGATTAGATGAGTTGAATGTGAGGATAGCAATGTTAAAGAAGACAAAGGGTAGTTCCAGTGGATTTGATAGCCTTAGGGCTAAGGTTGCCACGTTGAGGGTTGAGGTAGTCCAGATTCAGTCTATGGACATCTCGACACTTTGGGGTGAGTTTCCCCATTCAAATGATGCTGCCCATGCACCCAAGAAACCTAGTGTTGCACCTTCCTCTTCTGTACCTGAGGTCGCTACAGATGTGGATGCTAAGGATGAGAAATTGGCTAAGGAGACCCATAAGGAGGGGTTGAGAGAGGATGAGCATGAGATTGCTGAGACCTTGACAGAGTTGCACGAGACCGAGGAGGTCATTATTCAGTCTACCCTAGAGAGGTCTCGAGAGACTTTAGTTGTTGGGCCCAGTGGAGTCACTCCTGGGGGGGGG